>CAEFZX010031533.1:0-14759 GCA_903066825.1 Alfaro cultratus | reverse complement strand
CAGCATTTCCTGCTTAAATTGGTGTGTGATGTCACACACACCAATTTAAGCAGGAAATGCTGGGCCGCCTGTCCCAATGAAGTTCTACCCTTCATTTGGTAGAACTGGGTTTTCCTTTTTTGTATTGTTTCTTTTTTTTACATAACCTTTCCAGTCGCCCTGTATTAAATGTTTTATTTTGCAGACTATTTAGTTATGTAGATTTTAAATTAGTGTTATGACCCCGTCAAGCCGAAGGGCGATAAACAACAACCAGAATTAAGTTCATTAGCAATATTTATTGTTACACAAATAAGAGGGTTTCCTGTTAACTTTATCTATTCGTTGTCAATCCAATAATGTTCAACCCAAATTTAAACACCACTTCAGGCGGACAAACCTATATAAACTACTACAATGCTCACTGCAAACTTAAGATGCATTCGATTCACTGCAAGATGATCACATGCAATCCAAACTCAAGATCACACCAAACAGATATTTAAGATTAACAGTGACATGGAATGTGAGTATTCAGGGAAGTGACCTAGAGACACGCAGGACAAAACAAACAAAATAAATGGAAGGTTGTTAGCCCGCTCTCACAAGTACTAAAGGGAAACAACCAATCCAAAACTGGGCGGACTAACAATATATAACTGTAAATACAAAAATTACTAAATGCTTATTAAATCACTAATCAAATCAATCTAAAACACATTAAAAACACTGCATACCTGCATCGCATAAACTAGCTCTCTAAAGTAGTAGTATGTAGTAGATCTGGTGTAACCCTACCAAATAAAAACAATATAAAAAACAAAAACACACAATTCAATCTGATTAAAAGAGACAAATGTATAAACCTACCTGCGGCATCAAACAACCACACTCCCAGGTAATGCTACCACTGGAACATTATTAATAATGCTGCCCTGTATAAAACACCACATCAGCACAAACGTATTTAAGAGGATCAATTTAAAACAGTTTTCCTCCAAACCTACCACAGCCAGCAAACAGCGTGGGCCCAACACACACCTGGTCTCGCACACAGGAAATTAACACTTGGCCACCATCCTTCCAGCTTCCCCTTTATAGAAGCTCAGGCTGTGGAGGGAGCAACACCTGGTGGTGCTGCCTGTTACATTCCTCCCCATCGTTATGCATGGGCAACCCGATGATGTACTCAAAAAACTGTTACCCAAGAACAGAATCATTTCTTCTGTACAGAACAGGGCAGCCCATAAGGGCTGGAAAGCTGTCCTGCAGTTTTTTGAGCTGAACTCCTATGCTCAGGAGTGACGGCTGGGTCAATCTTCTGTGTGGAAAGAGGCTGAACATCAGCACAAACTTATTTAAGAGGATCAATTTAAAACAGTTTTCCTCCAAACCTACCACAGCCAGCAAACAGCGTGGGCCCAACACACACCTGGTCTCGCACACAGGAAATTAACACTTGCCCACCATCCTTCCAGCTTCCCTTTTATAGAAGCTCAGGCTGTGGAGGGAGCGACACCTGGTGGTGCCGCCTGCTACATTGTTTCTTGGTTTAGATTGTGTTGTTTGGTTTGACCTGTTTTATTATGGTATGGCCTAACGAAGTGCAGGTGTGTTGCCAATTTGGTGTAAGACAAGTAAGATTTCAGAAGATCCAAATGGGTGTCAGATACTAAACAATAAAATTTACCAGAAGAACCTGGAACTCATTGCCAATGCTGTTTTCTGTTCACCCATTTTGATCCGTTGACTAAAAATATATATACAAAGGTCTTAATGTGGGCAAAGGTCTTTTTTTTTTTTTTTTTCAAAAGACCTCAGTGTTTGGAAATTTAAAGTCGTTTTAAAGCTAGCTGGGGTTTTTAAAAATTTTTTATGTTTTGGTATCTGGAAAATGGCACGTTACAAACACATCTTGAAATCTAACATATCAGCAGACACTGCGCCGTTACTTAGCAACCCCACCAGAGCTCTAGCATGTTTGTTCAGCTGGTTTAATAGGTGCATCTGCTGTTCAATGGCTGCTGTAAAAGAAAAATGTTTATATTGACTTACCATCCAGAAAACCACTTGCTTCATTTTTGTTGGTTGTGCAGGAGGCTGAACAAATGCTTTTCAGAGATGTATGGTTGTATAATTGTACATCTGTTTGCAGCCATTTTCATGTATGAGTGCAAATGTTGAGTTGGGGGTGTGGCCAACAGCAGTTTATTTGGATTTAAAGTGACAAGTGATCCTAAAACAGCTCAGACTAAAATCTCATCAACTAAGGTTTTATTCCAAAACTTAGTAAACATATTTTGTATAGCCCATAGATTGACCCTAATCTGCTTCAGGAAGCATAATAGACCAGCTTTAATGAAGCCACAGAAAAAAAAAAGTGTACTTCTTTCAAACGACCTCAGCGTTTGAAAATTTAACATGCTTGCCCAGTGAGGCAGCGTCCAGGCAAGACCTGTCTCAGAGCTCTTGAGTTAACCTTTTGATAAGCCCACTGGACAGTGTAGATTAAAGGTATTAAATCATCATTTTGTGGTGTGGAGGCGTGCATGCAGAGACTTCCCCTTCACAGTCTAGTGGTCAGGTTGGAGGTGCGAGGTGGTCGGTGCAGACAGGTCATCCTGCTGCAGTGACGAATGGTTTTCATCAAGGGGCCTATGGGCCCACTAGGAAAACATACATAGAGACTTCTGGCAAAGACGAATATTTACCCACCAGCAGCCCCACTCGGCAGGATACAGAGACTGAAAAGGACGTCTTCGCCTCTATCAAAGGATTTTATTAACCCATTAACACACACATTGTGCAACTTTGCAGAGAGATGAACCGTCTGGGTGTTATTTCTCCATGAAAACATGTATTCCTGCAGCACAACACACTGCAGCTCCTTGTTGCTCTAATTCAGCAGCAAATGGAGACATCCTCAGATTGAAATGAGGCCAATTAGCACAGGCACAACTGATTTTAAAGCAGTGATTAAGGGAGATGTGCCACACTGAATCTAGGATTTATCCCCCCTCCTCTCCCTCCCTCTGCAGACTTGCCTCTGCTCGGACTGCCATTAACATCCCATGAGGCATTGGGGCAAGCTCCTGGCCAGCAGCCAGATTCCCAGTTATCTGTTTAAACAATTTTGTAGGCTATTTCAGGAAGTGGAAGCTTGCTGTCTATGTCTCTTGCCGTTGTTATGGCAACAGCTCAGCTCATGTTAAACACAACTCAGAGACATGACCCAATATCTAAGCTAAGTTAAATAATGTGAGTTCAATATTTTTAGAGAAACCCAGAAAATTGCAAAGTAACCATCTCATATGATGTAGAAATGATACATATTTTTATTTTATTAACAGGCAGCAACAAAACTGGGGTTAAGTGTCTTTTTGGTTTATCTAGATATTCACTAATTTGAGCGCTTTGCTGCCAGTTATACAGTCATTACAACAGAAGCTTACTTGAGTGACTTTAATTTGAATTTGTTCAGCCTTATATAAAATAACTCCTTATCTCTGTAGCTGCTCCTAAATATAGTATCCCTTAATCCTTAACAAGTGTGTAATTGGTGTTGCATTAGTTAGTCCAGTATAGCAACGCATATGCATATGCATGCGGGAATGTTAATGAATGGCAGTGAGGTTAACAAGAGCTGAACTTCTCTTTCCTGTTTTAAAAATGACTAAAGTGACTGCATTCAGATTTCTGACCTTCTAATGATGCAAAATCTATCACAGAATTACAATTTATAAACAATTAAGGTTTATCTCACAAGACAGAGATGATAAACTATACTGGGTTCACATGAATGAGAAACAAATCAGATTTTAATAATAAAATACAAGAATATTTTTTGTGTTTGTAAATTCCAAAAGAAAGTTCAATTCCAAAGGAAGGAAAAGCAAGCTGTGCTAAAGTGTTTCTAGTTTTAAATTTCAGTTTCTTCTCTCTTTTTTCGCTGTTTTCATGCTTGTCTAATTCTATTGGCCTGATTTTGAAAGATGCAAAACCAATACAATTATTATTTAAATAAGCCAGTTTACACCAAACTTTAACTTCATTGCATCATTTCACTGGTTCTATTATTGTCGCATTTTTTACTGTTTTACCAGTTTATTCATTTTCATCATCCTGTCATATTTTACTTAGCAATTTAGTTGATTGTGACTAGCTTAGTGAATATCTTTATTAAAATATTTAACTGTGAGGTTGACATCTTTTTGTTAATAAACTCTTGGATTTTGAAGATAAGCTGGATTTATTTCTGGATTACTGTGCTTGTATTCAAGGATTTCACCTCCAACTACTAACTGCATATTATCTTATGACACCACTAGGCTTAGCCTAGTACACTTTACGGATTTTATTTTTATTTTATTACTTTTACATCCAAACCTGGGTACACGCTGTTCTTCCCAGCAGAGTTGAGACTTAGAAGTCAATGCATCAACAGCATTGGCATAACCTCGGGCATAGACCTTTGATATATTGCTTTAATATATCCTTCTGGCTGAGGTTACCATTTTGATCTAAACAGACTGATGAGATGATTCTCCCATTTCAGCTGAAAGATAATCCACAAGTATATAACCTGAAAAACTTTTCAATTGAGATCAGTATGCTTAAGATTATGTTTGGTCACATTAAAGTGTTTTTCTCCAGTTAGTAACTATTAAGAAGTTACAAATCAAAGGGGGGAAATAACTTAATGAAAAAAAAAACAAAATCACAAAAACAATGAACCACAATGGATGAAGAATCTGAATACACAGGAATGAAAATATAAAGTAAGACCTTTAAAGCACCAATAGCAAACTGTATATGGCCAAACCTGTTGAGCATTAATGAACACAATGAATGACAACCCTTACTGCACACCCTCCCAACTCAACGTTTATACTCGTACATGAAAATGTCTGCAAATAGATGCGCAATTGAACAACCGTACATCATTGAAAAGCAGAAGTGGAGCCTACTGCACAATCAACAAGAATGCAGCAAGTGGTTTCTGGATGGTCAGTTAACAACAAAACACTCGTCTTTTCCAGCAGCCATTGTACAGCACATACATCAATAAAACCAGCTGATGAGCTGGAGCTCAGCTTGGGTTGCTAGGAAACGGTGCGGTGCTCGCTGATTGTGACTCAACGATCAGGAGGCTTTTGAAATGGCTCATTTTCCAGACATCAAAAAATATATTGCCAAAAACTGTCTGGATGGTTTTTAAATGTTTGAGTTGTTTTAAAAGCAGTAGAGACCCAAATGGAAGTATAAAAAAGTCCAAAATATGAATTTTGTAAAAACGGTCTCCTTTAACTATCCATGGTCAACCATCCAAAGCAGCAGGCAGTGCAGAAGAGTGAAAAAGAAGGTGAAGAAGAGTGTAGGCTTGGTTTAGCGCATGCTTGCTTATATTCTAAACAGCTCCACCCAATTTCACCTGGCTGTAAATATGGGTGAAACAAACAAAAGATCACAGTTAAAGAGGACATGCAGAAGTGGGGTGGAGAGTGGATAAAGTTTTCAAGAGAATCAAAAGTTTAGTTCCCTCACAATTGGTGAAGCTAACCACAATCTAATGTTTCAATGAATATTATGAAAGTTGTTTTATACTCAATAAAAGTGCAGGGACACTGCATCGGTAGAAATTTGAGTTGAATAGTCAAACAATCTAAATTGTAGCAGGAAGGTTAAACTCAATTTTCATTCCTAAAACTGAGTTGCAGCAGCTCACACACGCAGAGAAATAAAGTACAGCTGAAGAAGGAAGTGTCGAAGGAAGGGAAATAAAGGTTTAGAGACTCTATTATTCAGATATTTAAACATATTCCTTAAAACAGAGTTCTAATCATAACTTCTGACAACCTTGCAATGATTATCTTGTTGATTTCATAGAAAATTTAAAGAAATACATTGAGCTTCCCGATAAGTGCCTGAAACCATTTTGAGAAATTTACCTAAAGTTAGATCCAAAATCTTTTGGTTAAATGAAAGTAAAACTATTTTCATTTAACCCAGAACTTTGTTAATCATATATCACATATATCAATAGACTGCTTATTCAAATTAAAAAATAATACCTTCTCAATAATCAATGGGGAAATCTTTACTGATCATACCAATAAACTCCTTCTTATAGTTTCTTAAATGCTGTTTGCAGGTTTCCTCTGGTATTTTGACAATTTGTTTGGGGATGAGGCTGGATGCCATCACCCTCATTTTAGGTGAAAAGACTTTTTTAAAAAACAAATATTGTGATAAAATGAAAAAAACATACTCCACAATTCAATTCAAATTCAAAACTACATTATTTATCCCAAAGAGAAATTAAACGTAACTCATATCATCCACGTATCTTCCAGGAGTTGTTGTCAGGTAAGATCTCCTGTTGCAGTTAGTCTTGCAGCAAATCTGAAGAGACCTCTGACTGAAGACAGTAATCCCTGTATTATTTGAACTTTTGATGATCTACTTATCTGTCCCCAGTTGTGAAAACAATATATTGTTGCCATGGTTACATGTCAGATAGTAAAAAAGTACAAGTAAAAGTCCTTTCAGCTGCTCAGCATATAAAGCCAGAGAGTACAAAAGTCCAAAAAAAGAGCCAAAAACTAATAATATTGAGCTACTCTAACATGCTGCCACTATGAGTGACACAATTATAAAAAGAAATACATTAATCCACAGCAATAGATAGCAAGTTTCTGAATAGTTTGTTATTGTTTGAAATCTGTATTTTCTCTTTTTTTCACTTTGCATTTTTACCCAGGTTTTCATTGTTGGATGAATTTCGTGACGCGTAGCATTTGAATCTAAATTTCTATTTCACAAGCCAGCCATTGATTGAGGGTTTTAATTACCTCAGCAGTATAATAATAAATAAAAAAAACATTAGTTTTTCTCTTCATTTGAACTGTGTTTCACATTAATTATCGTGTAGGAACAGTATCATTTAAAAGAAAATAAAACAAACTAATGATATACAGTACGAGGTTGGAACAGCACACCAACCGAGTGTTGCGTCCCACTCTCCTCTGATCAGCCCCTTCATTTGATGATTAAATCTTGTGATTTACCCCTTGCCATCTGAGCCAGACCTTGAAGCAGCTCTCCCCATTACACGAGGCCATCTCCATAATTACACTACAGAAACAGAGAAACCTGCTGCACATCAAACTCACAGCACTTAGATTGTTAAAGCACGTATGTCAGCTGTTGAATTTGACTCATATCCAAGGCTTGCCGGTAATGAAACAGAAGGGGGACGAAAGGGGTGAGTCAGCCGCTGGCCTTTGTTAATTGCATGTCTCACATCATCCTGGCCAGGACAGTTAATTGGAAAAGATCAAGGGGATTTGCAGTGTTAATGAGCTTCCTGTGAACTCAAGTCATACTTTGGATACCAGAGGAGCCTTTACAACTTTTCATTTCTAGGGTAATGTGGTCATACAGCTGCAGACGACTACATCCTCATCTCCTGCGTTTGGCAGAGTCGGCTCATAAGGGAATAGACGTTCTATTATAAGCACCTGACCATTCGTCCTTCTCTGTCTCTTTGTCACTTTGCAACGAGCTCATATTTTGCTATGATGATGTTTAATATAAACTTCAATATGTAGTTACTTAGTAAGTGTGTTATTTAGGGCTGCACTAATTTATCAGTGCCAATTTCCTTAATATTTGGAGATTGGTGTTCACTGATACTTACATGTGAAGCCAATCTCATCGACCTGAGCAAAGGTTTAAAAATCAACGACTGTTCTCTTCTGCTCTCCCGTAAAAGGGGTTTTATTGACAGACTGGCCAGTAATGCCTGCATGTTTGCAGTTAACAATAGTCGCCCAACTGTTGCTAACTCAGTAGCTTTCTTGCTAAATTTAGTGAAATTTCAGACAAAAAAAACTGGTACCAGCCAAAATCAGACATGGCAAGTCAGGCTTCTTAAAAATTGCTAATCGGCAACCGGACAAAAATTTGCGAAAAACAACATAAAAACAAACGAGATAAAACTGATCAGAATCAATAGAACAATAGAACCAAAAAGCAAACCAGGTTAAATCCAGTGAAAAATGTTCATAGAACTCTAAGCAACTCTTACATGAATCTGTAAATTATTTCACAAAGTCAAAACAAACCACTGCAAATATATGTTTATTACTAAAATGCAATATGGAACATGAAAGAGGATCTGACATGCACTAAAAACATTAAAATCTGCCCTGCAATAGCCAGGAAACCGTGGAGTAGACGACCCACCGCACTTTGTGCACAATGTAGAAATGATCAATCATAGCAAAAATATTTTATTCTATATAAAATAATTATAACTTTCTTATTTAAGGTATGGAAACATGACTGAAAGGAAAGCAGTGCATTACCTTGCCATGTTTTGAGCTGTTTTTCTCCTTCCTGTTAGGCATTGACAAATGCCAGCTCTCCTGCCAAAGGCCACATCATTCTTTGCAGCCACACCACCCTTCCTGCCAGCTACACATTACTGCTGCTAACAGTGTAGCATACATGAATCATTCTGCGGCTGTCACGGCTCTCCTGCCCCAACCTTGTAAAACAATTAGGCCACTTGGTTAACAGTCATCATCAAACCGATGGGAAAAAAAAAAAAAAAACAGGTTGAGAGAGTTTATGGTTCATAATGTGACTGTGACATTTGTGTAGATAACAGACGATATGCAATGTCTCCCTCCATGGTAAATACACAATAAACAAAAAGAAAAATCCTCTAAAATTATTATAATTGATAAAAATTATACTTTTGTCTCCAAAACAATGACATTTTTGTCCTTATGTGGCAGCATGCTAAGGGCCTTTTTAAATTTATGTTTGAGCTTTAATTCTCTAGCTAATGTGTTAAATTGTTGCTTTAAAATTTAGACATAATGTTGCACCAATCCCTCCTGCAACAAAACACACACTCAGCATAATGCTGCCCGCTACCTCCTTACTTATCAGCTATTCTCAACTTTCCCTCTAAAATGAAAGCTAACTGCTTTAACACTGTAGACTACAATAATTTAATTCATTCATCAATTCATATACACATTTTCAGGCAGATGGTGATAAGCTTCAGTATCTGCTTTTAAATTAACAGTAAAACTGCGCAAATTGAATTTACAAAAATATAATTGCTTAATGGCAACACGCTGATTTAAAAAATAACTCACTCTTTTTGATAAAAAGTTGTTGCACTAGCATGAGGTGGTTTTTAACCGAAATAGTTGAATTTCGCAGAACAACAATGGAAACACTTTTTCTGCATCACATGAGTCACGTAATCAAGATCCAGATGTTATTACTAGCGAAAACAGGAAAGGCCCCCAGGGAACCTATGCCCCTGCCCCCGATGACTGACTTGTAACAGCACCAGGTATTATTTGGAATCATTATTTGGAATCACTCTGCGAGTTTTTTTTACCTTATACGCTTTTACGAGGATTTTTTTTTATTAATTTAGTTTTTTTAGCCCCCAAAACGGACAGATGTTACGTCTGTCGCTCTCCTCCTGAGCCCCGCTCTCCTGGGCGCGGGAGGGTAACGTGCACCCAGAAGACTCCATTTGTTAAAACTGCAGGATGAGCTAAGTATAATTCGAGCCGTGTCAGCGTTGTTTGTGCAGCGCACTGTGCATTTTCAACACATTGCCAGCTCCCGGTCAGAAAGATGCTTTTAGTTCAGAGTCCATGAGATGATATTCAGAAAGGAATTTTTTATTAATTGATTTTAGTTACCTCTGCGATTAACTCTTTGCGTAAAGTCTATAATGTGCACCAGTCAAGGGCTTTAAATTTCTGGTCATTAAAAAAATTAACGGGTCAAATACGAAAAATATTCCATTAACACGACCTCTGATTGACATGTGTATACATGCATATATCGATCTATCGAATAGATAGATAGATCTATATATAGATGTATATATACACACACACATTCTCATTTTTGCCCCCTCAAGATAGCCCTGGCCCCCCCAACTTTAAAAGTCTAGCTCCGCCACTGAGAATGAGGGGCTTGTTGCTCCAACGCCTGAATATGAAATTTGTCAATTTTATGCAAATATCTGTTAGGGTATTAAATCATAAAATTAAGATTTGACAAGAATCTGTTTTTTTTTT
The DNA here is from genome assembly GCA_903066825.1 of Alfaro cultratus. Taxonomy (NCBI): domain Eukaryota; kingdom Metazoa; phylum Chordata; class Actinopteri; order Cyprinodontiformes; family Poeciliidae; genus Alfaro; species Alfaro cultratus. The sequence continues at coordinate 4,659 of CAEFZX010031533.1, read as the reverse complement.
TCTGCTGTTGCAAGGTCACACTTTTGATACAGTTAAGCCATAAGAGATGCTTCTGCTTGTTTATGACAGACAAGTTCGAAAATGGTACTATCAGATATTATTAAACCCTTAAAATACAGCTCAGCAGACTTACCATTTGACATGAAAAATGTTCAAAATTATTTTTGACAAAAGCTAAAGATGAGGCTTTAACCAGACTGGTGCAACAAACACACAACCTTGAACTGGAGGGGCAGAGCAGGTGGAGAGGAAGAGACTTTGAGAAGGAGTGAGAGTGTGGGTGGGAGAACGAGCTGAGAGAAAGGAGAGAGGATTTTACTGCAAAATGGCCCGGGGGGATTTAATCACAGTAAAACACTGAACTCTTATTGGGAGTCTTAAAATGTTTTAAGACACCAGCTGTGCCAAACTGTAGCACCACAACAGGATCACATTACATTATATGGCCACAGTAGTCCTCTAGATCACCTCATGAATGTAATGTAAACGCTGTGGAAGCTTCACAAAAAATACTTTACCTGGGAAAACTAAGAGACAAAGCAATGCATGATATAGTTGGACTAAAAAAGAAACATACAGCAACTAAAGGAGAGATTTGTTGATGATCTGTTGATCTTATCTTTATTTATTCTTAACATACTTGTTGTTTTGTGTTTCTACTATATTTCCTATATTTATGTTTATTGAGATATACTTATTTTATTATTATTTTATTCAATTATCTGACTTGCTTTCGAGAGTTGCTATTTTTAAAAATTTGTTGTGTTTTATTCATGCACAATGACATTAAAAGGAATTCTGATTCTGGTTTTGGCTGAAAGGAAAACGGGTTTTGGACATTCTATCCATCCATCCATCCATCATCCATCCATCCATCCATCCATCATCCATCCATCCATCATCCATCCATCCATCCATCCATCCATCCATCCATCCATCCATCCATCATCCATCCATCCATCCATCCATCCCGTTGCTCTTTAAATCTCTGCAGCTGAAGGAAACGTTGGAATCTTGAATTGGTTGGAGGGAGTTTCAGAGAAACGGTTCCTGCCTGGTTTTCTGAACCACGTCTCACTTTTCCTGAAGTTTGGTTCCCTGGGAAATAAAATGTTTTTGTACTTCTGTTTTATGTTGTTGTTTTTGGCCATAAACAGAATTTATATTACATAAAACGTCGACTGACCTTTGGTATTTTCCAGAGTCTGCTGATGCAAAACAAAACGCTGCATTTAATTCATAATTTAAATGAAAAGTTTCTCGGTGCATTTTAAGCGATTCTGCTTGGCTCACATGTCACACACACTTATTCCCATGTGGAGAAGAACTTGATGAGCTGATGAATTATTTACTAAATATTATGAAAATGAGGAGATACTTGATTTCTTGCCCTTTTTCATGGAAACTGTTCTGTCTTGCAGCGAATCATTAAATTTGAGAAAACTTTAAAAGCTTCAAATCTTCTCAATCAGAAAAATAAAAGACATACATTAGAAAAATTTGAATTAATTTGATGCATTTGAGACAATAAAAGGCAACAACAGATAAAACAAGCAAATACCTGGTTGAAAAACATTAAACAACTTTTGTGTTCTCCAAGAATGGAGCCCTGAGGAACCCCAGAAACGATCACCGTCAGCTCAGATTCATCGAAGCATTAATTGTGCTGTTTGGACTGAAGCAGCACAGTCTTTATAGGCGGACAGTCTCATCGACCTTTCAACTCAAAATAAGAACCAGAACCCAGAAATGATAAAGATAAGAAGAGAAAAGGTTCTGACAGGAACAAGAAAAACGATTCGATAAGACGTTCGTGTTCGTTCTGTTGGAGCATTTTTAGTTCTAAAGCAACTAAAAGAATCAGAAGTTTATCAGTTAGTTCTTTAAGAGTGAGGATTCATGTGCTGTCTGGTTTATGAAACTGATTTCAGTTTGACATCCAGTAACTTCAGGATGTTCAGGAAGAGGTTGACAGTAATAAAAAAAACCACACAGTTTGTCCACACTGAACGCACCATTAAGCCCAGGCTAAGCTAAAACTGCCTGGTGGATTCTTAAAGGACAGATCTGTGTTTCTGGCTGGAAGGGAAGCAATCAGCTGAACTTCTCAGAGAAGATGGATGCTTGCAGCGCAGCTATTACAGCTGAAAGCAGACTGCATGTTGGAGAGCCGCGCTCCAGCAGATGTGAAGTGAAAACCAACATCTGGCTGTCAGTTAGAGGGCAGGATGGAGGCATGTTGCTGCTCACTGATATATTTTATGTTCTGCTTCGTTCTGGTTGTAAATGTGAAAGAGGAAGTCAGAGAAAACAACCTGAATAGCAGGAGATTTGCTTCCCCTTCATCACCTGAGCGCCGCCGACGTGACGGACAGGCGGAATTACAGGCTGGGAGCCGCACTCGCACACACACACACACACACACACACACACACACACACACACACACACACACACACACACACACACACACACACACACATTTGTCTTGTTTAGCTGGAAGACTGCAGAGCTAAACTCATTTCACCTTTGCTGCAAGAGCGCAGCTCCAAATTGCTTCCTTTCCTGAGAAGGCCTGGGTTTCTGTAACGAACACAACAGTCCTTGGGCGCTTCAGCGGATCCTTTTACACTCCCAACTCTTCGCTGCGTGTGTGTGTGTGTGTGTGTGAGAGTGTGTGTGTTCGCGGCGCCTTTCATGATGAGCGATTACTTTCATTGCTGTTAGCAGCTGCTGAAGGCGAACGCACGGTGAGGACGCACAACGAGCTCTGCTGGCAGTCGCTAGAGGTCACATTATATGGCCAATCATTGCTTCATTTGTTCTCGTTAAGTGTGTCATAATTGTAACTGTCCGTGGCCAGAGCTCTAATCATGAGTGACAACTCTGCCAATTTTACAAGGGCCTGCATGCCGGCTCCCTGGACGCGGAGCCGTTATTTCTGTCCAGCAGGCTTTGCGGTATTTGAGGAGGATTACTGCTGCTTGTTTGTTGCCGCCGATCTTCACTTGGAAGGTAAAGAACGGACCAGTAAACAGCCTGCAGCCCCAGTGGGGAGCACCGCCTGTGACAAAGTCCACTCAGTCTGTGGCAGCCAATCAATCGGAGCCTCGGCGCTCCTCCACGCTCACCGTGTGTCTGAGTCCAGTTAGGGAGCAAAGCCGGGATTTTCTTCCTGTTCTTTCAGAGCTTGAGTTTTCCGCTGAACCCACAAGGAGGGTTGCTAAATTGTAGCTGCATACTAACAGCTTCCTCTGAATGAATTACCATTTGGATAGAAATGTCACAGCTTTGGAAAGTGTCAGTGGGCAGAGACTGAGAGGAGCCGCTGCTTTATTAAGGATGGAGGAGAAACCCAGGGCTTCATAAACAACAAAAAAATCAGTTTCTAATAAAGCAATCATCTTATGCTTGGCTGTGCGGAGAGGAGGCAGAAAACAGGAAATGAGAAATTCCCTGGTAATTTGGTAAACTTTGTGTTGGGCTGTTCTGACTTCAGCACCATGAAGTCCAAACTCCTCTGACTGGGGAGCATTTCATCAGAGAAACACAAATTTAACAAAATAATGACCAGTTATTGCACAAATCAGAATGATTCAAAACATGAATAAATATCCATACAAGTGTAAAAAACAAACAAACAAAAAACATTTATTTATTCAATCTGATTCATCTACATGTTTTTCCACTAATTCAATAAAATTCAGTTCAGTTTATTTACATGGCACCAATTCACAAACTCTGTAAGTAACAAGAGGGAAGCAGTAAGTTTGTGCTTCATTAGAGCAAAGTATCAGAATCCTGCAGACCCGCCAGATGAACCGGACCTCTACACACAGACAGAAAAAATGAAATGTTATAAATGCTAAAACGCAGAACAGTTACAGCAGGTGGCTCTTCTGCAGCGTTTAGCTCAGATTTGCAGGTAAAGATAAAACAACATGATCTGCATAAAACAGTGGAAAACTCCACAGAAACACAGAGGAGCGAATGAGGAGCCCTGAGGTTCACCAGCATCAAACATCTCAGAGAAAATGTTTGTTACAACAAGAAGGGAAACAAACTTCCTCCTCAGACTGTCTTCCTGAACGCAGCAGCTTCTGCTAATCATTTCATCATTTCACAGATGAAATGCTCATTTATATGATTAATTGAAACATGTAAGACTGATAAACCCCCAAACAGCAGAAATGTGTATTTTTGTGATTTGCATTTGGATGTTTCTGCATTTTCAGGTTTTCATCTGAAATATCTTTATTACTTGTTTGGTTGTGAATAAATGGAAATCCTGTCCTGCAAAAGTCCAAAGACAAGCAGTGAGTTTTCCAGAGGAGCTAATAAAGCAGAGTTATTGAAATGTCAATATAACATTTACTTTTAATAACCAGAAGGTAATAATGACTCGCAGTATGAGAGGAATGTCGTCCTGACACCGTTTGTTAAACCGAACCATGACCCGACTTCAGCCTCACAAAGATCTGATCTTTCACTTCATTCTGGAATATAAAAAGCCCAACCCGACCCGACCCGACCCGACCGACCCGACCCGACCGACCCGACCCGACCCGACCCGACCCGACCCGACCCGACCGACCCGACCCGACCAACCCGACCCGACCCGACCCGACCGACCCGACCCGACCCGACCCGACCCGACCG
>CAEFZX010031526.1:0-35261 GCA_903066825.1 Alfaro cultratus | reverse complement strand
CCAGGTACAACTATAGCCACAGGGTGTTGGCGGTGAAACATTTGATCTCAGGCTAATATCGTATGACTTTATTAATCTGATGCTATGGTTTTATTTTAAAGGTTATGAACTTTCACCAAATGAACCTGTTTGAGCTACAAGCCAAAGGTTAGCTGTCCTAAAAATGTCGATATACTGTTTATCTGGTGACATAAACAGTAATTACCTTTATAAATTTTATTTATAAAGGTAAATAGAATTAATATGCTAGAATTAATATTTTGCAAAAAGACTCTTACAGGACATTGGTTGGAACTGCAGGTTGCAGTATTAAAAGGAAACCTTAAGTCCTTATTTGTATAAAAGGCAGATTTTTACTAGTTTTGGTTCCCTAAACACCAGGAATCCTAAAAATAATGGCTCCTCTTTACGGCCGCAAAGCTGATTTGTCGGATTGTACCAAGACGATTGCCAACTTAAGAGGACATCCCTCCACTTTAAGGAGAATTGCTTAATTTTATAAAAAGAAGCTACGGGGCTTGTTATGTTACATTACGTTTCGTTGCATGGTGGTGTGTGACATTACATAGAGTTATGTTACATGACGTTACTTCACACTAGCACCACATAATGTGGTTATGTTACATTTCATTAACGTTAATGAAATGTAACCTTAATCAAGTTGGATTATTAATTTTAATCCGACTTGATTAAAATTAATAATCAAATAATTGCTGAATCTTCAGTTAATCGTAATTGATTGCATTTCAATCAAAAATATTTTTTAAATAATTGAATTATTTAGGGGTTTTCACACACTTTTATGCATTTCTAATATTGTATGTTAGGTGTATTTCATTGACATTTGACTAAGTGTGAATATTTACATCCTGACAGCAGGTTCTGATGTTAGATGAACTCTTCAAAGCGGTCATCTCTTTACTGTCAATCATGGCATGAAAATAAGCATCATGTGAGTCGGTCTAATTACAGAGATACGCTATTTGCATGAAGGCCCAGGTACAACTATAGCCACAGGGTGTTGGCGGTGAAACATTTGATCTCAGGCTAATATCGTATGACTTTATTAATCTGTTGCTATGGTTTTATTTTAAAGCTTATAAACTTTCACCAAATGAAACTACCTGAGCTACTAAAACCATGTGTAGCTTCTGTCTGACGGAGCTTCACTCTAACTCAGAGGTGTCCAAAGAGAGGCACGGGGGCCATATAACGCCCTCGAAGTGATGTCTGATGGCCTTTGACCAGCTAACAAAAACAGCACAAATGAGCTTTTCCAGCTGGAGGTTAAAAATAAAGTATAAGAACTGAAGTTACAGCACAAAGTATTCATTGTTTAATCAGCCATATTTATCTGCTTTTAATACACTTCTTAGTAAATCGGACCACAAACATCCAGTGACGTTTTCCTGTGGTTTTGGCAGTAAACTCGGTTAAATAAAGCAGGAGGTTTTAAAACATGGTCCTTTTTGTTTGTTTGATTTTGTTTTAAACCAGACAGATTCGCAGGTGTTTGTTTCCTGATATGATTACAGCTCCCTTTTCTTCACAAATCAGAAGATTTGTGAAGAAAATCTTACAATATTACAATATTGTAATATTGATATTACAATATTAAAATATTGTAATATCAATTACTCTGAAGATTAATCAATTATCAGATCAAGCATTTTTAAGCCTTTTTATACAATGTTAGAAATGCATTAAAAGATGCAAATAAATATATAATTAAATATAATAAAAATATAATAATTAAATTAGACCCCATTCCTCTAGTGAATTTGACCCAGGTGTGCTAAAACTATGCCACTTGAAGAGTTTTGGCTTAAGCATAATTACAGACAAAAGTTTTTTATCCTATATGAAAAATGTATATTTATTTTGAGCGGCTTTGGCAGAGTTACTGCTCTGAATGTGTTGGTTTATCAGCAAAAACAAGATTTCCACCTTTTTTTTAGTCTGTGTACTCCACTACGAAATTAGTTGATGATTATTTCAATAATCAATTAATCATGTTTAATTTGATTAATTGTGATCAACTGGTTTAATCATGATTAATAATTGAATTAATTGTTTCAGCCGTACTTTTAACTTGACAATTTTTTCCCACATAGCAAATAGTTTGGATATGTTGTCTGATTTTCACCTTCACAAATAAGTTATTTTTTGCCTGCAGGCTTTGAAGGTCCTTGACCTAAATATGTTATTTGTGACATTTATAATTAACCAGAACAATATCTGTCGTTGTGTAGGTGGGCACATTTTTTTTATTAATCTCATATGCATACACGCACTGAGGCCTCAAAGATAACTGCCGGAGAGGACAGGATATATGTGGGATGGTGATTACCCAGGATTCTCTCTGCTTCCTTCTTCTGCATCCAGGTGCGGCTTCAGAAAAATGCTAATGTGTAAATACGTCCATCTGTGCGTGCTGTTGAGCGCGGACCATCTGGAGTTGCTTTCATGCAACAGTTTTCTCGTACGAGGCGTGACGCTCTGAGCCGTGTTGCAATGTGGTCCTAAAGTGTGTGTGAAACAGCTGGTCCATATAAGGCAACAGAGCGTTGCACTGAGTGGAAATTATGCAAAAAAGATCATGGCAGAGAGACGGAGAGAAACTTCCTCACTGGTGTGGCAACAACCTGCTGAGTTTTACAGAAACAAGCAAGGTGCAGGAAAGCTTGAGTGGCTTTCTTTACATTTTTGTAAAAGTGTATTTGGTGGTTTATGAACGTCTCATAAAACAATCATAACAACATAAAGGCCCCAAATGCCCTGAATGACACCCCAGTTTGAGTGTTTAGTGTGATTCACGGCTCAATTTGGCTGCCTAAAAATACACAATAATGAAACCCATTCCCGTACGAGTTGCGTTTGTTATTAGAATATCACCTTGCGCGTGCATGCAGAGCGACATCGCCACTGAAACATCATCTTTCTCGTAGAAGGGAAAAGAGAGAAAGTCTAACTGCCTTGACCACAGAGTGAATGAAAACATGTTTCAATTTGACAATCATCTGCTGAGGCGTCCTCAGCATGATTAGTCTTGTATCGCCTCATGGCACATAAGACCAGAAACTGCTTATGAAGTAGAGAGAAATCTGTATTTAGAGAATGCAAATGTCCACCACAGATCAACTGTGGACACGTCCGTGCAGCATATCCATCCCAAACCATTGGTACATTTTTCTGCAGAAAGTCACTCCAAATTACTCACAGAAAATGAGACAACAGCATATCTAAAATATTTTTTAAAACATAAGCTTGGGAAGCTGAAATATCCTACAGGTGCAATGCTACTTGACTCGCTATTGGCTGGCGTTTACAAAGCTGCCAATCCAGAAGCACCATTTATTTTTCTTGTCACTAATTGGCTGTACACACGTTCATGAAATGAGTTTCCACTGTGCTTACTAAAACATATTTGGTGTTTGAACTATTAAAATACAGTGTTATAAGTGTTTTAAGAGGAAATCTGTTTAACCGTTTCAAAAGTCTGAATCAGAAGATGCAAAGAAAACAGAAATAGACGGATTAGTGCGGCTACATCATGGAGTAGTAGCTAAAAACAAAAACCATCACTGTGTATTTATGTGACAGCACTAACTGGAACAATCCTATGATTCAGATGTGGCTTAAAAACTTACGTATTAACCTTTAAGTTGAGATAGGGCGACATTAGATCATAAAAATGAATGTGTCAATTATCTAATAAAGCAGAGAAAATGCTTTATCATCCAGGACATGATGTTTGTTGCTGTTTAATCCTATAAATAAGCATCAGTTTTTGTTTCACCGTTTTTCTTCAGTAAACTGGCCTTTATATAGCGCAATTTACATGGTGGGTGTCAAAAACTGAATAAAGTTTGGTTCACCAGTCCAGGCAGCTGATGCAGATACACTTTTTTCAAAATTTTCACTGAAGTCTGGTCTTATAAAAAAAAAAAGACACAAAAAACATTAAATCGTTTGCAATTTTCCAAAAAAGTAAACAAAAAAAATTGTCATCTTTTCTAATGACTTTCCCCACCCACAGAATTCTGTTTGTAGCAATTAAGACCAAAAACATCCTGTGAGTTTTTATCCAAAAAACAGTCTAATCTATTAAATTTGGCAAAATAAATAAAGAGTATTCATAGAAAGACTGACTCATATTCTGATATTGTGAATTCAAACAAATAAATCTACAAGAAAAACGTTTTGACATTTTTTTCATCCTTTTTTATGTTTCAAATTTGAAATAAAACCAAATAAAACTACTTAGTTTCATTCAAATATTGGGTATGCAGTTTAACCAAAAAAATTATGCAATAAATATATTTCATAAATTAAAAATAATATAATTTTGTGACCCACGACTGCAATCAATTCGACACTTTTGGCCCCCCGTATACTGCTCTACGTGTTGCCATATATTATGTAAACAGTGTTTTGTTTCCTCGTTTCATCATATCAGATTTAATTCGATGTGTCATTAACGAGCTTCTGTAACAACAAGCAAGGAAGGTGATTTGTTTTGATCAGGAGAGCCGAAGCTGAGGCACAAACCTCTGTGAAATGGAAACGTTGATATTTAAGTTTTTCTTGGCTCATTTATTGAGTTTGTGCTGCTTAATTTGACCACAATAAGCACAAAACTTCACTTTAAAAAATATTTATCACAGCCCTACAACTTTTTCACATTACATTACAAAAACACTGCTAATTCTTTTTGTTGTTGTTGTTTTTTTTTGGGGGGGGGGTTGCAGGGGAGCAGAGCATAATAACATGGAAGTAAAACTATGCAGGTAAAAATCTGAAAAGTGTGGGTGTTGTTGTATTAACATCCCTCTGCCAATATTAACCTAACAAAAGAACTTTTCACGGATATTTTTGGGTCGCTTAGTTAAATTGGAGAGAGCCTGAGAGAATAGGCTTTCAAGTCTTACCGCAGATGCTCAACAAGTTTTCGGTCAGGACTTTGACTAGGCCATCATAGCACACTATACTGTCTTTTGTTGCTCTGGCAGCCTCTAACCGTTTTTTTTTGGGTGCTGCTCTATATTTAGCTCAATATATTTTTCCATCTGCTTTGACCAGCATACACACTGCATGATGTTACCACTACTGTGTTTCTGAGTTGTTTTGCATGTAGACAGTAAACCACAGAAGGGAGTTTTTAAGACTTTCTTGCAACACTGAACGTTTTTTTTCTAAAACTCTTCCATCAAGACCAGATTCAGAGAGTGCAGGACTAATAGTGGAAAGATTCTCACACCTGAGCTGTGGCTCTGTGCAGCTCCTCCAGAGCTACATTTTAGATCTTTCTATGATGAATCCTTGACTGCCCAGCCAAGTTTGCCGTTGTGTCATATAGTCTTTCCATTTTCAGACACTCAAAGTTTGGCATTCTGCTTTACAGCCTCATCCTGAGAGAATAATATAAGACACATAACCTGTGAAAGATCAATCTCCTCCCTGAGCTACTATTGCCATCTGAAGAAATGCACCGCTCCGGACCAAAAACAACCAATAAGAGCCAGGAGGAAGGTCTTGGTGCTGTCAATCATCACTGTGAATGCGCTGCTAAATGTCCAAAGAAATAACTCACTGTTATAGAAAGCCTTTGATGATCCTAACTAGCCCTAGCATTTACAACATGGAGAAGCTGTATCGTAGCAGAGAGCAGAGAGGGAGCAGAGGGGATGAGCGGCACGAACACAAAAGTGATTGACAGCACTAAGACCCTCCACCTGGCTTTGATTGGTTGTTTCTAGATACCAGAAAGTAGAGGAGCTCAATTGTTTTCACAGATTATCTGTCTCATTCCAAACTGTCACAACATAGTGACAGTTTCATCAAATATGTAAAAAATATTTTTAGAAAAGTTACATTCTTTAGCAAGTTTGACATCCTATATTAGTGCAACCTGAAAGGAAGAGATTAACCTATTATTTGTGCAACAACTGTAAAAATAATATAGAATTCATTTTTCATGTGTAATAGCATTTATTTTGTATTATTTCATGCTATCTTAAATAAATATTATTATGCTAGCTTGGTGGTCTTAGCGGCATTTAACGTGCACTTGTCTTGGGCCGGTAAATGACACCCTTCTTCCTAAATCATAACAGTTTATAAGCATAATTATTTGACCACATCAAGGTACTTAGTTTAGTTATTACCATAAATGATCTGGTGCTTCTTTCTGGGAAGTTTGACATTAGCGTCTCAGTGCAGGACAAAAGAAGAGGAGGAGACCTGACAGTAAAAACCCAACCAATAACCTGAACTGAGATTTGTATAAATCTCGTAGCCTCAGGGAATGTATTTCTGGCCAAGCATGACACACATCCCGGTTGAACCTGTCTGCTGCCAATAAGGAGACAAAGTCAAAATCTCAGCCAGTGTTTGGTCGACAGCTGCAAGCAGGTCGCTGAAAGCTTCTGCTAGCTTCAGGTCAACAAAACACAAGTCCGAGCAGCTTCTAAAACATTAACGTGCGTGCGGTAGATCCAGGCAAGCTGATGCAGATACAAACATGACTCCCCGGTAAATCTGGTGAACAATCACTTTGCTCTGCTGCTCAGATCTGTATCCAGAACCAGAGTCTGGATGACAGCTTGGCAGGTTTACAGGCTGCAACTTTAAAAACACTCGTCATTTTAGATATTTATTGTTCCTTTGGTCATTCCTGAAGGAAATTGGTTGGATTCGGTTTTATTAAGAAGCATCAGCATGAAAAAAGAGCTGAGTACAAAGCACAAGGGTTAAGTTTATGATTAGATAGTAAAGGAAAATTTGGTTTCTCTCCCTTTTAACATTTCTGTGCCACTTTGTGTTATATAAAATCTCAATAAAATACACAAAACATCTAAGAGTGTGACAAGTTTTACAAGGCAATGTGTTGCTAATTCTCTCCTTGTCAAATATTGTCACCTTCCTAACATAATGTCCTATGTTAGGTAAGTAATACTGTGTCCATTTTTTTTTTTTGCCTAAATCATCCTTTGAAAAGAAAAAAGTTGTGATTTTTTTTTTGTTAAAATAGACTAAGTTAGGTAGGCGATATGGACAATATTTATCACTGTTTTTTTTCATGTGATAAAACATGAAAAAACTATATTTTATCACAATATTTTGTGGTATTGTGGTAACAATAAAAGTGACGATAAGTAACTATTTATGACATTTCTTAGTTAACTGTATGGCATTAGCTGCATTAAATGTGTGCAAATTGTTGATATTTTGCTGATGTTGAAAAAACACAACTATGGAAGTCACACGTAAATAAGCTTCTTCATGCAAAAAGTCATTAAATATCATGGTGGCAGTTATTTTATATAAAAATACAACTTTTTTCAAAATTCTCACGTTTCCATTAAGCAATTTTATTTCTCATAATTTCAATTTGTTCAATTTTGTAATGGAAACACAGACTGTCTATGTGAGGCTATGGCAATCATAGCCTCACATAAACAAATACTGCTCTTCAAAAACATTTTCATTTGTAATACATTTCTTTACGCTTCTTTTGGACAACAGTCGCATAAAGATGTGAGATTTGTATCAGTAAACGACACAGAATACATGCATTTAATCATATTATATACTTAGCAAATAGTAATAGTAAAAATAATAAATTCCTTTTTAAAAACAATAATACAACAATAAATCAAAATTTATTGCTGTAAATGATAAACGACAACTATCACATATCGTTCTTTTGCCTTAAAAGCAAACAAGTCCAGGAAGAACCCTTGTTTAAGTTTTTTTTATTTAACCTTTATTTCCCATTTAGATTTAAAATCTCTTTCAAGAAAATCGTGGCCAAAGTCTGGCTGCCAGAATGTCTGCGAGCTTGATTTGTTGCATCTTGGCGACCTGCAACAAGTGCCACAACAGTCTGAAACAGAAACCTGGCTCCACTCTTCTGTCACATTTTCCAACCGAACACGTGGGAATCAGCCCTATATGTACATATATATATATGTGTGTGTGTGTGTCCACTGACTGTTCTGAAGATTGCATAATTCACCTCAGCAAACCTCAAACTAGTTTCAACACTTTCAGAATAACTGAGGTTCTGCTTCCTGTTCTATTTTTTCTGCAAGCACTTGCTCTTTTTTTCATTGCCTCCCCCTACCCCTTTCAGCAATTAAATGCGTGTCCATTTTCTATAGAAAACACACCATAAAAGACATTGAAAGTGTTTCTTGGGAGCATGAATATGCATTGTGAAGTGGTGATTTCAGAACAGGAAGCATGGGGCCAGAATGTTTTGTCGGTTCGTGTCATATGACCACCAGAGACAGAGAGACGAGGCCAGACAAAGACCGTCTCACAAGTCTGAACGTCTGACCGGGTTGTTATCTAGTGTTGCTGCTGAGAGACTAAACTGGAGCATGGATGCCAAAGACAGGAAGGCACAAACATGAGCTGAGGTGTATATCACCGGGGTTTCACTCTGTTGGTTTGCTGGCTGCAACAAGGTGTGAGAGAGCAGCTTTCAGAGTCAAAGGTAGTTTGATAAGTCATGTGGATGATCACAATCAACACGAAAACATGCTAGCCCTAATAAACAATAAATCAATTAATCGAATGATGATTGTTTTTCTATTTTCTCTTTCTAACAAAAATTGGCATTGGTCTCAACTAGCCTCTTTACTGAAGGTCAGTGTTGCTTAAGAGACTTCAGTCTCTGTATTTATTGTTTTATTTATTTTCAATATTTAAACTGTCTTCTGCTTACAGTGTTACATATTCATTAGAATTTAAAGTTTACTCATGTTTGAGATTGTATTATTATCTCATTATAACCATTATATTACTTGAAAATGGCCTCAAAACAACAATATTATCATTTATCACAATAAACTTTGGGACGATTTTTCGTCCAGTGAAATTTGTTATTGTGACATGCCCAGTTATCCCTCTTTCCAACGGGTGCAATAAGCTTTTGCAAAATAAAACATCACAATGTCGTTTAGGCGATTACTATCTAGCCAATTTAGGTTAACAATCCTTCAACGGATAAAGTCGTAACAAAATAAGCCTCAACTACTCTTAAATCATCGCTATATCAACCGATTGCTGGACGTCTATGGTACGTTGAGCTACATCACAATCACAGTGAACTCTACCGATATCGGTTGTTAAATGTTATACAGCAGAACATGTGTTATTGAAGTGCTGTCCTAATGTCTGACGAGATTTGTTTGTTTGTTGAGTTTGTTTCAACCTCACTAAAAACACATAACAACGGGCTTTTTGGTAGCATAAGTTTGATCTTGTAAGTTTTCTGCTAGTGGATCATCATTTGATTCAGTGTAAGAACTAGAACCTGCAGAATACCGGGCCTTGAAGTCTGTCTTTGAACGCCAATGTCCTAAGGTTTGGTCCAATAACTGGTATGAAGGCATACCAAGGTTTAAAATTGAAGGACCTGCCGCCTTGCATCCATTAATTTGTCTGCAGAAGTGATAAGAGCAGATGTCTGACTGGTAAACCTTGACCCAAACTGGGTCATAAAACAGAACCTGCCTGACCTAGTTAATTATTTAAAGGCATACCAACATCTATAAGTTTTTCTTTCGCTCAGCTTAAAGTTGTTTTAATGAGATGCCAGAGAATGTGCTGAAGTTGAGCATTTGGAGCAACACTACCCCTATCCCATCTGTCGCTGGACACTGCTGGTCAGCTGGCTGAAAGGAAAACTACTCCACTTTTCCTTTACTGAAGATATTTTTGAGTAGTTACAAAATATTTCTAGCGACAAAAACACATAATTTAAGGATGTTTAGTAAATTTTTCTTGTTGATACTGTAAAAAAGACTAAATGAAGCATAATTTACTCAACTTGAGTGAAACTCATGCCTTCTCCCTGCTCAGGAAATTGCATTAAACTGCAATACGTTGCATAAGGGTTTTTCCTTTTCCTCCTATGCGTGTTCACAGTGTTTTTACTCAGCATCACAACACAATAACAAGGTTAAATCAGTGACCAGCCAACCTATTAACAAAAACATGTTATTAGTTTAAAACTGTGAATGTCATCTTCATATTTTCTGTGTAAATTCGTAGAGGTTCTGGGCTATTAATGAGCGTTTTGCTAAGAAATAAAACCATTTAATGCGTCAGTAGAGATCTGCATTATCAGCCACACACACATTAGTCGTTTGCTCAGTGGAAGTAAATAAGTAAACAATAAAACTCTCACCTTCCCAAACTTTTGGTGCTGCACGTAGAGCTGTCCCTCTTTAACATGCGCGTCCATGATCCCACACCAACTTTCCTCCAGGGAAATCAACAACAGGGACGATTCAACTTGAACTTGATCAAAGAAAATCGCCTTTTTTATAGATATATTGCGGGTTTAATAATCTCCAACTGCGACTTCCCTCTTATTCCTCACTTCCGTCCCTTAGGCGTTTTAAAAAGCGGTTTTGTAAAGACGCGACAGTGTGAGGCGATGCCATGGTGAGGCAGAAAGAGAGCGGTCCAAAAAGACACCGAGCGGTTCCGTGAAAAGTTCAGTACTGTCCGTGTGAAGTCAGCTGCTGGTCTTTCTGTTTCTTCTCACTCCGCCAGTGAGGATGGAGCGGCAGAGCGCCTACTGCTAGCACAACCAACCACTTCCTTTTGGTTCTTTCAAAATAAAAGCAAATCGTGCTGGCGCGATATGCTAGCCTTTTTTTTTTTAACTGCGATTTGGTTTTGGTGCTAGTCTAGTGTTTTTTGTATTTACCCTTGTTTCTTTCTTCTTCTTTTTTTAATTAAGCAGTTAAAACTATTGCTCCCATTTACATTGTTTTCTTTGTTTTATTTTGCTGGTCTGGTGCTACTGTGTTTAGTTGTCTCTTTCCGTCTGTTTCATTTACTTGAGTAGCTTTTTAGGGAAAAAAGTACTTTTAGGATTATTTTTACTATGCTTTACTTTCAGCTGAGTAATTTTATAATGAAGTATGGCTACTTTTACTTGAGTAATTCAGAGTACAGCTGATCTGCTGATTTAATTTAGAATTAATAAATGGATCGCAAAAGGTGTTTAATTGCTAAAACAGACACTTATGGGTTAAACATACTTCTAAATAAAGTTTTTTATCTTTAATGCAAAAATTTACATATTCTTGTTATAGTTTTTGCTTAGTTACTGCTCTCAGTATGTTGGTCTTTCAGTAAATGGCCTCTTATTGAGTACTCCATTTAACAATAAATCGATTATTTCATTAATTGATTCATCACAATTAATTCCATTAATCATTTCAATTAATAGTAAAATGTGGTGCCAAATAACCTGTAACAGCGTAGCAGAGATAGACTCTTATTTTGAAGTCTGTGAATACATCCGGTATCCTCTTGCAGCGTGGAATTGACGTTTCTCTGCCTTTAGCAGCAGAAACAGCACGCTCCTCTGCTTCCCTCCACCCACCTCCTCACTATTGTGTAACTTCTTCCTTGATTTCACCTCTGACACGCTCACTTTCCTACCTCATCGTTCACCCAAACTCTAATTAACTCTGTTTCTTTTGCTCTCTATTTGTGTCGAAACGAACCTCGACAACTCTTACATGTTACTCTTACATTATGATGATAATGATGGAAAATTACCAGCAGGATATAAATGTTACAGAAAGCTTAAAGGTTTTTTTTTTTCCTTCCTTTTTGCATAATAATCCGTTCCCCCTTTTCTGTAGACCTGCTGTTGGTGCCAAAATAAATACGTTTTCACTTCAGAAAAATTGCAGGAATTTTAAATTAAGCAGTCTGTGTTGGCAAGTGGAGCTGCCCAGCTAAATTAATATGTTGCAGATGCCTCCTGTTCCCGTTGGCTCGCAGTGTAGCTGTGCTGTGTCTCCAGTGGTGATAAATCTTATTGACATTATTCTGACACTGGATAAGGATTCTTGAACAATGAGTCCCAGTCTCAATTTGAGGCCAAAATGTCGTATTCTGTAGTTTAGTTTTGCAATAACTTAACCAACAAAAGATAAACTCAATCGGTTTGCTGTGAAATTATCAAATGACAAGGTCAGTGTATATAGCAATAAAATCAAGGAGCTATATCTGGAAGAGAGGTTGGAAGATAATGCAGCGCTGCACTTTGGCCAATAATCATAAAGGGTCAGGAAGTGGAGAAGATTATTGGTTTTAAACACCTTGGTAAACTTAAACATAAAAAAATATATATTTCCAGTTCCATGCAGATTCTGGTTATAAAAAGTCAAGAAGATGATTTTTTTTCATTTGAGAAAGTTGAAAAGTTTAAGTGATTAACAGATAATATATTTAGTTTTCTCTCCTTTATTACAACATTTTTTTCCGTTAAGGATCTTAACAGATTTAACTAGGTGATCAATCAGGTCAAGATTACTCTGGAATAAAGCAGCTCTCTCACCAGTAATGATATCTAAGCAAAAGGTTATTGTGATCAGTGACGACTCTTCCCTCATTGTTGTATTTGTTTGTTTTTGGCTGTGTACTTTGTGCATTTTAGGATTTATTTGTGTGACATTTTGTATTCTGAAGAGAAATTTCATGTACATTTAAAGTAAATTGTGGATTTTGTGCATTTTTGCACATTTTTTATTTATATTTTTATAACAAGCTTATTCATCTTAAAGAGAGACAGTGTGTCTAAACATATAACTAATACTAATACTACTATTATTGTTGTTTTTGTTGGTGTTTTACAGCAACATACAAATAATTAGATCAATAACAGTGAGGATAAAATTGTAGCAATTGTAGTAGTAATAGTATGAATAAACAACTAGAATAATAGTTTTTATTATTAAAAAAATGTTATAAATAAACTCAAAACTATAATTATTTTTTCTTTATTTATTTGCACATAAAACTTTCAGCAGGCACAAGATACCACAACGCTGCCATCTAGTGGTTAAGATCCAATATTGTAAGTGTAACTGGATCTCGCGAGATCTCAGCCGGCTACAGGGACCCAAACAGGAACATGGCATCGGTGTACGGTGGAATAGAAGGGTAAGAAAGAGTGGAAATATCCACTAGAACCGTTTAAGTTGAGGTGTTATGGCGTGTATCTCTGAGTTTGTTTGAATTTTGTATGTTTATTTATCGTTTGAGGGCTGTCATGTATAAATTAAGGCTAAACTTAGATGCTATTCGAACACGGAAACGTAAATCTCGTGATCATCTCGTCCCCCGTGCTTAAGTTGCCTTCAAATCAATGATTGCTCATGAAAATGCATAGAAACGTGTTACATGTTGCATTCTTTCGCCCTTCCTGTCTCACTGAGGTATTTATGTTAGTTGTTAATAATGTCTTAACTTATTCCTGCATTTCTGTTTCTTTTTCTTCATCCAGTGGAGGGACTCACTCCAGGGCTGTGCTGCTGTCAGGAGATGGGAAGGTGCTGGGAGAGGCCGTGGGACCCTGCACCAACCACTGGGTGAGCTGCACAGGTGCAGAAAAAAGTCAGGGTGGGAAGTTTACAACCTAAAAGAGATAGAAAGTGCACCATCTTTCAGTTGTAGTTGAAATAATATAATCTCTCGCTTTTTATTATTATTATTATTATTATTGAAGACATAGAATAGAATAGAATAGAATAGAATAGAATAGAATAGAATAGAATAGACTTAAGCCCAGGTATACGAGTAGTTGGAGTTAATGCGGATTTCATTACTTTTTATGATTACTGTCTATTATTCTCTGTGCTATTGACTTGTGCTTTTGTGTCTAACATAGTTGATCGGGGTGGATAAAAGTCTTGAAGCCATCAATGAAATGGTCCATAAAGCAAAGATCACCGCAGGACTGGATCCAAACACGCCGCTACGCTGTCTGGTCAGTCAAACAGCTCCTTAAAAACAAATTCCTGCTTGCTGCCGTAATTTCAGGTTGAAACTAAAATTCTTTATGTTTTTGTGAAGGGTATGTCTCTGAGTGGGGGTGATCAGAAAGATGCCATCGACAAGCTGATTGCTGTGATGAAGGAGCGGTTTCCACATCTCAGCGAGCATTACTTCGTCACCACAGACGCCATTGGTGCCATGGCAACGGCAAGTGATCAAGGTAGGCTTTTAGTTTACCTTGATTTTCGCACATTAAACAACTTATGTCATATCGTTTATCATTTGTCCTGATATATTTACTATTATGATAACAATTTTGATTTGTCGTGATAAGTTCCAGTTATTGGTGTCTAAAACCACCCAAAACTGTTTATTGTTGAATTTTCTTTTTTTTTTTTGTTCAGTGAATGTATTCATAAATGTAAATAATTTTAAAAATATGATTCAATACAGTTTGTGTGTGCAAATGTCCAAAAGAAGCATATTGCAAATGGAAATGTTTTTCAAGAGCAGTATTTGTGTTTGTGGAGGTATGATTGATGTGACATGCAGCCTCTCATACCGAAGTCACTTTTATCACCAAACTTAATATCCTCATTTCTATAGACACAAAAGTGCGGGTAATGTTGTTAGCTTCTGCATTTTAACTTACATGTAATTAGAATTAGCTGATAATAGTTCAGTTTTATTTGTTTATTTTTAAAAATTACAACTAAGAACATTAGTTGGATTTTATAGGTTCCATTTTGTTTCATCGTTGCTTTTGTTAATGATTTTGTTTTTGCATCAAACCTCCTCACAGTTTTCCGTTAACGACTGGTACTTTGCCCTTTCAGGTGTGTCTACCTAGGAGTGCCATCTCCATTCCTTTATGGCCCTCTGTTATCTAACACCGTCTTCTGTGTGTTTTCTCACCAGGAGGCGTAGTTCTCATATCCGGGACCGGCTCCAACTGCAAGCTGGTCAACCCTGACGGCTCCCAGGTCGGCTGTGGAGGCTGGGGTCACATGATGGGAGATGAAGGATCAGGTAGACATGAAACGTCAATGTCTATCTCTTCGTCGTTACAGCACAAACTCATATAGCTTTTGTGTTTCAGCGTTCTGGATCGCTCATTCGGCTGTGAAGACGGTGTTTGATGCCAAAGACAACCTGGTGGCGCCGCCGCATGACGTCACACATGTTAGGAAAGCCATGGAGGAGTACTTCCAGGTCAGACACATCCAGAAGTTGTTTGCTTTGAAAAGGGATGTCCAAAATGTGGCCTGCAAGCATAGCTGGCTGATGTTGATGAACACTTTTTCATCTTTTGTAGATAAATATCTTTCTAAAAAAATATTGGGTGCAAAAAAATAATTCCCATTTATTAATTTTCTGTTTTTTGCATTCATCTTACTTTTGGTGTAACTAGAAGCACAATTATTTACATGGTTTTACTCAAAGGCAAATCTTGCGGCCCAAATAGGAAAACAACCAACCCCCAAAATTTAGAAACCGTGATCCTGTCTTATGGCAGGACAGTAAATCAATAACAATATATCGTGATAGACACGTGATCAATATCAGTACATAATACGTCTGATAGAACATTCAATAATTTCACTGAACTCAGATTTAGAAATGCACAGCATTCTGGGAGATTTAGGCAGAGGAAAGCTAACCTCTAAAGGTTATCTAAGAAAGGTTAACTAACTCTTTGGTTACCTAGCAACAACTTTGTGAGTAATTTGTGGTTACCTAGCAACAAACTGCTGAGTAACTTGCGCAGCAGCAGTTTAAGGTTTCTCCAGCATGCTTCATAACTGCTTACGAATAAAAACCAACAGCATAGAGTGAAATCTGTTGCTAAAACAGGAAAGGTCACAACACTAGTTTCGTATTATTTCAGATATTTAAACCAAAATACCAATTAATAATTATAGATGACAACTGATATGTAGCGTTTCTATTATGATACATTTTTCAGCCATATCATCCAGCCTTAATCTCTAATTATGTGATGTATCTTCAATAATTTACAGATTCTTATTCCTATTTCGATTCTAATAGAATTGTCTTTTTTTTTTGTTTTATTATTGAGCAGATAAAATAAAAAGGCACAAATGTTTTTTTTAAATTTTATTAAAAAAATATATAAAATTTTTGTAACCCTGTGTGCTTTTAACTTAATTTTTGTCCTCATGCAAAACAGTTCGTACACCACTTGCTTAGATGAGACTATAATGAATAAAGCATCATTCTTCATGACAGGTGTCAGATCTGATGGGCATGCTGCCACATCTGTACAGAAACTTCCAGAAATCATTCTTTGCTGGCTTCTGCTTGAAGCTGGCTGAAGGTAATCAGCACGTCAGTTTCTTTTGTTTTGTTCTTTTCTTTGATAGAAGCGGGTAAAGATGAAAAATATTTATCTTTCCATCTAAGGTGCAGAAGCTGGAGATGCTCTGTGTCAGCACGTGTTTGCCGAGGCAGGCAGAGTCCTGGCTAAACACGTAGCAGCAGTCCTGCCTGCAGCACAAGAGGTAGCCAGCAGCATGTATATATCAGAATCACATCAGATATACAGAGTTATGCAACCACTCGTATAACAAGCTCAAACCTCAATGCCTTTCAATGGGTTTTATGTGATAGTAGTGCATATTGTGAAGTGGAAGGAAAAGAATGCATGTTTACTTTTATTTTTCACCAATAAAAATCAGAAAAAGTTTATTTTTAATCCAAAAATCCAGAGCAACCAATCATCTATAGAAGTCAACAAATGATTAAATACTATCGCTATTCTACAGGGAAAAACCTCTTGAATCAATCAACAAAAAGATTCATGAGAAGACATTTAGACAATATCACTGTCAATTTATTTTCTAAATAGGACTTTTTAAACTTTGATAATCTGATACTTTATGCAAACATTTGTTTAGTTTATAAGATTCTTGATGACACTGCTGTTCCACCTTTACGAAGTTTGTTTTCTGAGATCATGACTAGAGTCACAAGGGCGCCCTCTAGAGGTGATGGCTGTCCTAAAATGTAGGACTGCTTTTAATAAAACTACCTTCTCTTTTTTTCACTGCAAGTCATTGGAAGAGTTTGCTAAATGAGATTATAACATGTTCTAGTTATAAAATGTTAAATATGCACATTTGCACTAATTATTGATGAAGACAAGGTTATTGTTTTATAAATTCTGTTGGTTTGCAGTTTGGTTTACTTGGATTTAGTGAGATTTGAATAATTTATCAGACATGTAATTAATTACTAAACTTGCTTTTCACCTATTTATAATCTGTTAATCATACTTGATTACATCAACCTGACCAGGGACTGCAGGTGGAAGTTAGTGGTTTTTTGTTTTTTTTTGTTTCTTTTGCTATAACCTGGTAACATGCATATGACGGTGTATTAGTCATTGTAGTCAGAGGAAAAAAATGCAAAATTTACACACAAAAAATTACTCAAAACCACCAAATTTGGTGGTTAAAAAACAAAGAAATTTCTGAATTTCCAAAGTTGAACATTGAAGATGTAGGAACTTGTTTTAAGTAAATAATTTCTTAATATTAATTAAATGTAATATGGAAAACTCTTGTTATAAGTAAATTAATCTGCCAGTGGAAATTTTCAAAATTTTTTATTATTTTTTTTTTCAATATTAAGAAATAGTTTAATCAAAACATGCTCTGATTTCTTGCTAAAAAGCTACTTGTAAGTTAGTTTTATTTTATTTCAAGTTTTCTAAGATATTTGTACTAGAAACTAGACTGAAAATACTTTTGTATTTGCAGTGCAGTCAGAAGAGACGTAATTAGAGTATTTTGAAAACCATATATCACAATCATGCACTGCTTGTTGTTAGTCTCTCACATAAAATCCCAATTAAATACACTGAGGTTTGTATTTAAAATGTGGGAAAGTTTAAGTACATACAGAAGTTTAAGAAGTTTAATTCCTTAAACTTCTGTATGTACTGTATGTTAACGCATGAATATTTCTCTTCTTTCTTCCTTTCCTCCAAGCCTTTACTGAGCGGTGAACTGGGCCTGCCCATCCTGTGCGTGGGCTCCGTCTGGAAGAGCTGGTCTCTGCTGAAGCCAGGTCAGAAACTGAGAAAACTTTTCAACATTTCCTCTGAATTGTAACCGTTTAAGTTTTACTTCCTGTCCTCCTCTGTCTCTCTTCAGGGTTCACAGAGGTTTTGGAAAAGGCAGCGTCGTCTGAGAAGTTGAAGGGTCGTTTCCGTGGCTACAGCCTCCTGATTTTGCAGCAGTCGTCGGCCGTCGGAGGGGCCAGTCTTGGCGCTCAGCGTTTCGGCTTCTCCATCAGCATGGATTATGGCACCAACGCTAAAATCTCCTTTCAACACTTCTTCAGCAGCAGCAGCCAGTGACAACAAAGGCCACTTTATGATTTTTACAGTTCATTCCTCTTTTTCCAATCACAGTGACTTTAAATCAGGTTTGTGTGAGACTGGACTTACACATGATTTCACAAGATCCAACCCTCAAATGAAGAGATTTAAAAATACGTGAATCTTTTACTTGGCAGCTTCTGTAGCAACAGTTGAAATATTTTTTTTATTGAACTGTCAACCTTTTTTTTTTTTTACTTTTGATGATTCATTTGCGCTATGGCTTTATAATAACAGTGTTGGTGATTTTACAGACAGTTAAATCTGTCTGTAAAGATTTAACTGTGCAGATCTGTAGAGAGAAATTCAGCCCTCTAGGTTCAGCAATTGAAAACAATTAGATTTCACATAATCAACACATGAAGTCACCAGGCAAAAACAGGTGCTATTAACTTTGTATAAAACTTCACATTGATTCATAATCTTTATACAGTTCTTATGAAAGCAAATTTTCAATAAATATGAATGGAATCGATTGATTATACAAGCTGCAGTTTTTGTTATTTTTAAAGAAGATGCTCAAGTTTGACTATTGTTGATTTTCTCTTATCCATACAGAGTTAATTTTATATTTTTATAATAGAAGTTATCTACTTCTAATGTGGTATTAGAAGTATATAATTAATTGATTTTACCATATTTCTACATACTAGTTTAGTATGTTGTTTCCAAGTTAGTTTCTCATCAACAATAACTCCTAATGTAGTAAATACCAAAAAAGTGAATAACAAAGTTATCTGCATCTACCATTGCAGAAAATGTTGCAAAAGCCTTCCCAAGAGTGGTCAAACTGCCAAAATTACTCCAAGAGGGCATCAACAACTCATACAAGGAGTTAGTACTATGACCGAGAGCAACATCTATAGCACAGCAGGCCTCACCTACCTCAGATATGGTCTGTTCATGACTGCAATAGCAATAGAGAGATTGGGCAACAATGGCATCCAAGGCTGAGTTCCTAGGTTGATTAAAGACAACACAATGTCATTTTCTAGAATTTATATCTATCCAGGCTTTATCCCAATTCTCACCTGATGATTGCTGGAGATTGGCACCATCCCATTGTGACCCTGGAATGAAGAGCAGGTGTAGCCGATGAACCGATGGGCTTATTGATGATCCTGAAGACTTGGGGAAATGTTCTTTGGATTAATGAAACAAAAGTTTGTGGAAGATGTGCTATATCTTAGTGTAAAACTAATAAATTAGGTTTTGCAGTGGTTCATTCATCGGTGGGACTTAAATTCAATTGAGTTTCTGTGGCATGAGTTTAAACAGACACTGGCCACCAAAGTACCTTTATTAAAATAGTTCTGCAGCTGAAAGTGGGCCAAAACTCCTCCACAGAAATATGAAAAACACATTGCCAGTAAAACACTTGATGGCATCTGTTGCCACCAAGAGTCGCAGATTTTTGGAGGCTACTGCTTTTTCTCACGTTTGGGAATTTTTTCCCCCCCCCATTAATAAATAGAATCATTTGAAAACTGCATGTTGCATTTGATTAGGCTATCACTCTTGTTTTCCTTTAAACTCATCAAAGTTCTTTCAGTTCATTTATCCACCCTTGGGAAAAATAGAACCAAGTGTGTGATAAAACACAATTACATTTAAATGTAAACAGTAACAGCCCAGAGAAGTAATGGGCATACTTCTCTGAGCTGTCCAGCAGAGAAGCTGCAACTGAGACGAGGGATTAATCAGTCAAGGAGGAAGCAGCAAATATGTTTCCTTGGTCTCGCTATGCGGTAAATACTCCTTTTGTTTTGGTTTTTATCCATTTAATGCTTTAAATTAGTTATTAAAGAGAAAAAAAGAAAACATTGTTTCTAACTGGAAATTCTATAGACACTCAAAAAACTGATCAACATATCTGAGGAGGTAAAAGAAAAAATACATTTAAAAAATAAAGAAAGCTAATTCATGTAAATCCAAAAATTTTACAGATGGAATTGAGTTTATTTGTAAGGCTGCGTTGCTGATGTTTCGCCTGGTGGGGGCAGCATCGACTCCTCGGAGAACACTTAAACAATATTTAAATATTAAATAGTTACGCCGTGAGTTACCAACAGTATAGCTTATTCCCGTGTTGTGTGTGTTTTTTTATTTACCTTCCTCTTAGTGCTTTTTTGCGATAAATCTGAAGTAAGTTGAGCAGCTTAACTGTCAGCGACGCTGCTAGCTAACAGGCTAACTGAATGAACAACAAAATGAACGGCTGTTTTTAAAAGTACTGAGCTTTTTGTCGTCATGTTTTTATAATTATGGGTATTATTTTAGGATTTTTTTAAAATAGCAAAGGTTATGCTTCTTCACATAAAACATTAAATATGTATATTTTTACTCATTTTAAGGGTTGTAGCAATTTTCAAAAAAAAAAAAAAGACCAAAACAATAACTTCCTTTTAACAGAATTATCTCAAAAAATGCACTTTTACAAAAAAAGTAAACAAAAACATCCATTCAATTATAGTTCACACAGAGATACATAGTACCAATATTTCACTACAGTGCGCACTATGACCAATAAACTCTGTAAACTAGGGCTGGACAGTAAATCAATAATCTATAGAGCTGTAGACATGATCAGTGCCAATAGAGCATATGTCTGATAGAATATTTAACAACTTCACTGAACTCCGAGCCAGAACCGCACAGCATTCTGGGGGATGTAGGCAAAGCAAGCGCTTTAGGCGCTCAACATTTAACTGCTAGCTAAACTAGATTGGCGGCATGAGCTAACTCACTCTGGTTACCTAGCAACAACATGTCGAGTAACGCGCAGCAGCAGTTTAAGAAACTGGATAAAATAGGAAAGCTCACGTCACCAGATTGGCAGTATTTCAGATATTTAAAACAAAAAAAAATGTATCAATAACTAATGATAACTGCTGATATTAAACACTTCTATTGCTATGAACCACATATGTCAAACTCGAGGCCTGCTGGCCAGATCCGCCCACCATAACTATTTATGTGGCCATCAAGACTCTACAAGGCCACATAAACAGAACATCAAGAAAACAGCTGATAAAGTACTATTTTATCAGTAAATAAAATCAGATTTGATTTTTTATTTGTATAGTGCCACATTGATTAATATTTAATTCGTTAATTAATATTTTAACTCAGCTATTTGGTAGTTTTAGCAACACATTCTGCCACAACCGCATCTTTGACATTTATGATCTTGATATGGCTCGAAATTAATTGTTTGAAACCTCTGCTACAAACCCAAAGTTATAATAATAAAAAAAAACAAGGTTATTTTGCCTGATTTGTTAAAGCATGTAATGATATATAACCTAACTAATTAAGATACAACATATATAGAGCAATGGCTCCTTCCAAAGTTACTGGTAACACTCAAAGCATAAAAATTTTAATAAAAGTACATTTATTTCAGTTATTCTGTGAAAAATATTAAACTCATAGTAAATAGATTCAGTAGACAACAAAATAAATATTTTTAAACGCTAAGGCCTTTTACACATCAGGCCAGCAGTAGTAATATACATTTAAAGTACCTTTAAGTAGCAGTTTTTGGTACTTAAGTACTTCTTTCTAGATCAATAACTTGTCCTCAGTCAGAACAAGCCACTGGCTGAGCTTTAGTAATTGTAGCACCATGATTAGGTATAGATGAATAGATGGACACATTAGTTGTGTGTAATATTTACCCAGAAATTAGTACTCTTCTAGTAATTTCTGTACCTTACAAAGGTGTATTTTACAGAATAAATTTTCCTTAAACAATAAGCTTTTTCTGCTAACCTGCATGTTTTGACGTCTACCTGTTCATTTGCTGTTAACTCCAGCTTTTTAAGATCCCTGCTGTTTTCCTCTCAGGGTCTTTCTGTGAGCCCTTCAGAGAGATTTACCACCACCTACAATTCAGACTTTAAACCATTTCACCAACGTAAAACATTCCTGAAGCCCATACCTGCCACTAAACATGCTGTAATAAACATGATGCGCACGGTAGGTTGGATCACCCGCATACACAGAAAGGC
Source organism: Alfaro cultratus (assembly GCA_903066825.1). NCBI lineage: Eukaryota > Metazoa > Chordata > Actinopteri > Cyprinodontiformes > Poeciliidae > Alfaro > Alfaro cultratus. The sequence goes on along the minus strand of CAEFZX010031526.1, from coordinate 13,025 downwards.
ATCTCTCTGTTTTTACGGCGCCACGTCTTTTTACATTAGTGCTTTGGCTGTTTTTACAGCCTGAACGTGATACGTCGGCTATGTTGCTTCAACACTACTACATGAAAAACCCCGAAACCAAAACCTCACTTGTTGGCCCCCAGGTAAGGCAGCACATCCATGCATGCTTTCAGTAACCTGTTCGTGTTCAGCAGCAATAAACACTCATATTCTGCTCTGGTCCTGCAGCATCCTCCGGCTACCCTTTTCCCAGTCTTCATACCTTCACTCGGCGGCATAGCCACTTCCTTTTCTGAGGAACTCAGAAATGCTGGCTGTTTAAGGGATGAGGCTCCATGGCACAACGTCTACGGCGAAAGGGGTAAAAAAAAAAAAAAAAAAAAGAGGCATTTTTTGAAGCAAACAGACGTTGAAACTCCAGTGCGCTTGTCGACGTTCAACCTGTTTCCTCCTGTTGGCAGCTGGCCTGTTGAAGCGGCAAATGGAGGACCCCAGTGGGACCACTGACATTCACTACGAGGAGGGTGAGGACACACTTTTCACAGTGGTTTTGCGCTCATGACACGATCATTTGAAGCAATGTTAATTGCGGGAGCCGATATTGTTCACACCGCTTGAAACGTTACACATTTTTACAGTGTTTCGGTTGCTTAACGGTTGCTAAGGCCGGGGCGCTAACGGGCTAGCGACTCGAAGATTACTGCTATCTTTTTTATTTATTAACTTGTTTTTGTCTTTTTTGTTTGTTTGTTTGTTATCTGGTCTGCACAGCTGAAACGCTCAAGCAGTACAGCAGGACAGAACTGCTGAAAACGAAGCATCAGACTTCGCAATTCTTACATTCACAGCAGAATTTTGTCCCACCAGAGTCACAACGGACGTTCTGCTCTATTCTGATCGACCCATAACGCCCCGTTTACACCGAGCCGCTCGTCAGTTAAACCGTAATATTTTTGTTGTTGCGAGCTTGTTAAGACGACACCAATGACCGGTACTTTTTTTTTTTTTAAATCTCCGTAACAATCCCCGCGGAGGTTAGTGTTATGTTAGACATAATAATAGAGTAGACGGACCGTTTTTTGCCATATTGTCGTAGGGCCGCCATTTTGGAACGGTCGCTCGCTTGACTTTGGCGGAGCAATGAGGTATAAGTTATAATCATGTCTCGCTGAAAACTAAACTGAACTTTCACGTTTTTTTTGGTAGCCATATTTATAAACCTTATTAACACATTTTTTTTAATGTGTCTTTGAATTGGATTGATACCCGGTTCGGCCTATTTAAATATTTTTAGACGGACTTAGAGCAACAGAATAAATATTCCGATATGATAAGCATTTTATAAACCACACGGCTATGTGCTGCAATTTGTACAGCTACACAGTAAAACATTAACAGCAATATTTTTGGTTTATTTTACCGGTAATAGAGAAAAAAAAGGTGGATGCTCACTTTTCAAAGTCCTATTTTTACCACCATGTTATTCATAAATTTATAAATGTCCGAGATCCAACCTAAATATTTAATTCTCAAGCTAACTGTTTAGTTTGCAAACTACATATTTAGTTTTGAAATTAAATATTTATTTAGGAAGCTAAATATTTAGTTTGCAAAATTCATATTTAATCCCAACCTAAATGTTTAAGTCTAAGCTAAATATTTAGTTCCAAAATAGCATTTATTTTGGTAACTAAGTATTTAGCCACAAACTATTTAATTTCCAAACTAAACATTTAATTTTCAAACTAGATATTCTACTTGCTAACTAAATATTTAGGTTGCTAGTTAACTATTTAGCAAATGTTCATGTTAAAACATAGGACGTGCTGCTTAAACGGTTATATAAAAGCATGTTTTGTAATAGCATATATTAGGCTATTCATAATACACACATGTCCTCTTTTTAACGTCTGTGGTGTGAAGTTAAGAGATTTTCAATCTATCCCTGCAGTTTTCCACTGTCCTTGTCTGCTTTAAGTCCTCCACCATTGTACTGGTGCCAAAAAAATCTTCTGTGACCCGTTCAAATGAGTCGCACTAACCCCAGTCATCAGGGAACCGGTCCACAGAGGATGCTGTCTCCACTGTACTACACACAACCCTGACACACCTGCAGCGTCTTGACACTGATGTTAGGATGCTATTGGATGCTATTTGTCGAGTTCCGTTCAGCATTTAATGCTTCCCGCCCCTGATAGTGACATTCAATAACCTGGGACTTTCGGCATCAATGTGACTACGAATCGCGGACTTTCTCACCAACCAGCCTCGGATGGTGAGAATAGAAGACCGAACATCATCTACCTTGGTCCTGAACAGAGGCGCACCACAGGGCTGTGTGCTTGAATTCATGGTGTTTGTGGCTATAATGTGACAAAATGTAAGAATTTTATGGGGTGTGAATCATTTTGCAGGGCAGTTAATGCTTACCCGAGGAAATGAATGCAGGAAAAGACATCTCTCATGTATAAAGTTTAACTCTCTTACTTGTGCTCCTGCAGGAGTGATTGTTTTATCACCGTACAGAGGTCCCATCAAATGTGAGGATGTCCTGCAGATTCTGCACAAGACCGCCACTCCGACTCACATGGGCACCGTTCCACGGGGGTCGGCTCCTTACATCACACTGAATCACGCCACAGGTTCATCATCTGCTATTTTTTCAACAAGCTGCAGCTGAAAATGATCCAATCTATGTCATGAAAAAAGGGTTGGACAGGGCAGGAAAAAAAGAAAACATTTAAGCTGGAAGAAATAGACATAGAACAAAGTTTTATTGAGCAATAAGGGCATCAGAATGTAGTTTTTTTCTAAAATACTTTATTTTATAAAAAGCGGAATTCACATTTAGTGCGCAAAGGACAAATCTAATTATTTCTTAGCTTGGTCACAATTAGTTCACAATTTGTCCACCTGCCTTGCATCCATCAAGAAGGGTGATAAATTAAGCCTTAGAACATTAAAAATGCAGCTGATTGAACGGGAGGCAGTACGAGGTACAGAATCGATGTGCTAAAAATAAAACCTCTGACAGCGAAGAGAAGTGATCTGTGCTGGCTGCGAGTTGTAAATAATTTTTATTAGCCTAATTGTAAATAGTTTAAAGAATTAGAATAAAGTGTTCTTGCCTGCATTCTGAAGGCAAAGTGCAGTAGATTAATTGACCTCTACTGATAATCCCTCTATAGATTCCTCTATTGTTAAACAGAGGAATGAGCAACAATTTCAGTGTGTAGACATGTGACGTTGGTAGACACCTAACTCAGAAGACTGACTGCAAACAGCTGAAGAAGAAAAAAAAGATTCTTGAAAGTGTTGACTCAGAATGCAAGTTCAAGCCACACTTTTCAGATTTTTGTTTCCCTTCAATTTCACAGCTTTGCACCACTTTGTGTAGGTCTAAAGGGTAAAAATATCAACACAATACATCGAAGTTTGTGTGCTTGTAGCGGTATGAAAAGATGTAACGGTTCAAAGGGTGCTAAAACTTTTGCAAGGCATTGGGAATTCACTTTTAACTTTTCAACTTTGATTGGATGCAGGAGTCACGGGGGGCAACTTGACCGCCGTGAGCCAACCAGCTGTATGTCAGTCCAACCCCGCCCTTCTACCTTCATCCCACTACTGCGGAAAGTACGTTACAGATACACAACACTTATATACATATATATAATTTAATCACTATTTTCTGACTCTGTCTCTGTTTTTCTCCCAGCTGTGGATGTAAATCTGAACATCCTTTAGGTTGCTGCTGTGGGGCGCAACTTGTCCCTCCTCACATCTGTCAGAGTGGCGGCCTGCCACACCCCATCAAGAAGCCTCCACTGACCGAGTATCAGGACAGCTATTCTGCTAAGGTACGGACTGAGTCCGCAGATCCTCTCTTGACGTTGCCGTAATGTTCTAATCGCTTTTCTCGTCTCCATGTTTCTCTACCCAGTGGTTCCAGCCAAAGATCAAGCCCGGCTAACGTCACCTTCCTCCTTGTCACAAAGTTCAGCCCCCAATACACAGCTCACGAAAAGAAGAGTTGTTTGTCTTTTGTCTTTTAACATAACAAACCAGTCGCGGGTCGAAGAGCTTTGTCTTTATCCCACCACCTGCGCTTTTCAGGCTTCTCAGCAGCTAATTGTTGGTAAAACAGATCAACGGTCAGAGCTAGTTTGGGCTCGAACGCGTTCCCCAAGGACACAGGAGCTGAGCGTGAGTCATAACTCCCACCAGCCACCCAGAGGAAGTGTGTTAGTTTAGAGAAGGTCTTAATGTGAAGTAAACGTAGAACTACCACTCAGGGAAAATGATGCTTGAGATTTAAGTGACTGTATCTGATTTGTTTGAAGCATTGTTTTTGAATGACATGGTTTCTAAAAAAAAAAAACAAATTATTGTAAATTTTCTTCAAACCACACAGGGTGACAATTATACACCCAGCCTCAATGTAGGCAGTTGAAACAAGAAGTTTACATACATTGTTTTTCTCTCACTGTCTTAAGTCAGACTAAACCTTTCTTGTTTTAGGCAACTTAGCATTACTAAAATTATTCACATTTGCTAAATGTCTGAAAACGTATGAAAATACTTTATTTTATTGTAATTTTTTTAATTCAGAGGTTTACATAACAGGGTTTGTATTTTTCCCACAGTACATTTCTAGGTAAGTTTTCTAATTTTTCCAGTATAGTATCCTTATACTACGCACTAGTACTGTGCATAGTATGGAGATAAAAACAATACAAACTAACTGAAAACAGACAGTTTCAATTCACTATATTACTGACTTGTGATAGTATTCTACAGCTACAGGTAAACTAAAATATAACAAAATGTTTTGAAATCTCACACACACACAGCCTATACACCAGGCTGGTCCAAGAACAAAACTCCAATTTATCAAAATATAACGTTTTAACGTATAAAATATAAGCTGATCTTTATTTCAATTACACAAATCAATATCATTGAACCATTAGGAACAATAAATATTCATTATATTGAAACAATACAAACTAATAGTGTTGAGGTAAATTACCTTCCTGCTAAAACACAATATACAAAGAAAAGCATCTTAAAGTTCTGTATTCAGTTTTCTGGCATTTAGCAGATTTAATTTTGGTAATTCTTAGTCTGAAGTTTGACTTCTGACAGAACAAAAAATGTGTTTGGTGTATGAAAATATCTGGTTTCAACTAACTTACATTTTCCAAATTTATGCTTTTAGTAAAACACTAGATCTCACTTTATCACAAAACTGTGCAGTTTGAATATCAAGCACTTTCCAAACCTTGAAAACACCCAATTGAAGTTTCATACGAACCCTGTCATACATTTATTTGGTAAGTATCAGGGATATCTTACGCTGTGCATCTTGGATCAAATATTATGGTTTTCTCTCCACAAGCTTCTCAGTAGTTTACTGGAGTTCTGACCCAGTCCTCCCAGTCAGGTTTCAGATCTTCCCTTAAACCACATTGTAACCACTTCTGCTGGTTGCTGAGGGTTGTTGGAAGCTCGATCTGTTCCAGAGCTTTACCAGCTTGGTTGCCGTCCTGAGGTTTCTCTAAGACTCCAGCTGCACTGTGCAGTCAGCCTGACAGACTTGATCCTTGTTTCCAACAGCTGATGTTGGACTTTTTGACTATTTAATGGAGGCAAGGCTGAGGAAACCATGTCAACGCTAAATCAGTCATTTGAATTAAAATCTTATATTGCACTTGCACATTTTCCTGATATTGTACAGCCTTTGCTGAAACCCATCATCAATGTAGTAAGATGTTGAAGTTGAGCAAAAAACTGGAGTCAGCTACAAGAGCTGGAAAGCAGCAATTTAAAAGGTATTTAATTTGTTTAAACCATTAAGTTCAACTTGTGTAAATAATGTTCATATATATTTTGTGTACTTTAAAATATAATTAAACTGGAGGAAAGAGAACCCCAAACAGAAAAGCGGACAGCTTAAATTTGTCTTTAACATCTTTATTTGTCTTTTTTCATTATTTTTAACTCTATTGAAATTCATACTGTGTCTTCTGAATTTTTTTTTTATTTTTCCCCCATTTCTCTCTTCTTCTTTTTTTTAAACAGCTTCTGTCATCTAACTCAAAACAAAAATCACCAAAAATGATTTCATGTTGTACGATCCACCTGGCGAACGGTCTCCGCTGGCTTCTCCATTCTCCAGGTTGCTGTTCGGTGCTGTGGTCCAACACTGTGAGGAAGTTCCACCTGAGAACCAGAACTCCTGCGTTTCCAGGCAGCAACAGCACCAAGACGAGCCAATAGAACGACCAATTACCCAGTGGTGAAATATTCTGATGGTTTCTCCATAATACTGCCACTGAATTTATAAGCCGACGTGGCAGATTTCAGAAAACAGGACATCGTAATTTGCGACTGCCGCTAAAAGCATCTCCTTTTAAATTAACTGATATTATATTCAAACCATACAAACTCTGGAAAATCCTGGAACACGAGGAGTTCTGGTTCAAAAGGAAGAACTTTGTCGAGAAGAAAAAAAAATTCTGTCCTTGAGTAGGAATAAAAAGAATTGGAGGGATGCAATACTGTCCACCAAATGCTCCACTTTACCAGGACAAATTGGACACCACAGGAGAAACCAACGCCTCGTCCTCAAATACACAAAGTGGAAAGAAAGGAGGAAAAAAAAGGAGACGAAGCTATTTTTGAGAACCTGATCTGGACACCAAATCTGAACAAACCGAGCCGGTCCAGCAGGAGGAGGCAGCGGCTGTGTTTCAAAGCAAACCTGTCTCCCTCCACCCCTCCCTCCCCCCGTTCCCATAACAACGCTGGTCCCCAAATAAACCCAATCTGAAACCAAGCATGAAGCCGATAGCAAAATAAACAATTAGAATCTATTTTTTTTTTTTAAACTACAAACTCAACTTGATGCATGATTTAGACGTTAAACCACCTCGGCTCTTACGCGCTGGACAAAAAGATAAACCTGGACTTCTATATAAAAATCTGAAAAATAAATTTCTCATCCACAATTACAGCTGTCCATGTCTGCTCTGACTGGTTGAAATGAACTGCCAGGCAGGGTGGGGGTGAACGGCGGGGGAGGGCAGGAGGCGTCTGGGTTTGTTCAGAAACAGAACTGCTGCCGCTACAGGTGAACTCGTATCTCTAGATGCACAAGAGCTGCGATGTAACCAGGAGTTTTCGTATATCGGATTTAATGAATTTTGATGACTGATGAGTTTGCAGAGCAGCCACAGAACCTCACTGGAGTCCCCTGAAATTCTTGTCCTTCTTTAGCCTTGCTGTTGCTGAAACCCTCTTCCTACTAAAAATGGTGTTTGCTCATTTTAGAGAAAAGGGAAAAAAATGAAAATAAAGCAGTTATAAGTGTCGATCCGAACTGATTTAGATTTCTTGTAAAGCCTTTGGGTTGAAGTTTTGACCTGGCATCTCTCTCAGGTAGCTGCCACAGTTCCCAGGGAGCCACAGTGAGCTCTGCATGCTTTGCAAAACGGTAAATATGACACGTGAAATGCAAACGATGAGCTAGCGTCTGCGGGGCCCAGCGCCCCTCAGTTTACGAGAAAAAAAACAAAACAAAAATAAAAAGATTAAAGAGGAAAAAAGAAAAGAAAAAAAATAGAAATCCCCCCACCCCCCAACTGGGCCTACTGGCACGCCACTGACTTCAAGTGTGTAAGGTGTGTGTTTGTGTGTGTGTAACAATGAGAATGTGTGCGGCCACGGCCGTAAAGAGTCTCTGGATGTGCAAGGGCTCATGTGTGCATGAAGGCTCCAGGGGGTGAGGGGGACTTCTAGTATTTCATCCCTGGCACAAATTCCTTCGCTTCAGGATTCAACATGCTCTTCCTCTGCAGAAGAAGACGAGAAAACAGACTTAAAACTTTTTCTTGTAAACAGGATGTGTGTGAGGGGGAGAGGAGACGCAGACTCACCGCCACTTCCTCCACGTTGCTGTGGTGGTCGCTGACCGACAGCCCGTTGAGTTGCTGCTGCAGCTGGCCGACTCCCTGGTTGTTGAGGTCACGCGAAGGAATGAACCAGTCCTGGTCTTCCTCCTCCAGCATTTCCTGGAAGCAGCGCTCCAGGAACTCCTGCTCCAACAGCTCCTCTTCCACCTGGGAGATAAAAACAAACAAAAACGAATGAGGAACGGCAAAAATATAGAACAGAGAAGCTGCATCACAGCATTTTAGGTACACAATTTAAAGCTGCAGTATGTAACTTTCATGAATGTTTAAATAAAAAAACAAACTCCTCTGCCATCTGTAGAAATGCACAGATGACCAGGAACAACAACTCGGAGCCAGGGGGCGGGTCTTAGCGCTGTCAATCACCTTCTCTCTGCTATGCTACAAAAACAGGCTTAAGTAAAACTACAAATGGAAACAAGAGTAAAGGTTTTTTTTCCCCAGACATTTTAAGGGTTTAATTGTTGTAATGCAGTTAAAATTCCTTCATTAAACATCGTAAAGACCTTTTTGTAATATAAAGCTAATTGTCAAAGTTGACTATTATACGGTTTTATGTCTATTTTACTGTTCTAGATTGAATGAAAACATTAATTTCACATCTAAATCTACCAGGACTGTTAATTTTTGGCTTGACTGTAAGGAAGGAGGGAAAGGAAATGTGGGATTCCTACAACATGAAATGGTAATTTACATAAACACACCTGTCTGTTATACTCCTCCTCGTTCTCCATCCACATGTACTCAGCAAACGGATTGGCATCGGGTCCGTCTCCTGCGTGCCCATTGGCCACTGGCTCTTTCCCTTCCTTTCCCGGCGCTCCGCCTCCCGGTGTGTTGGCGACCTCTGGACCGCTCATCTCGGCTGGCTCTGTTTGACAGTTACAGAATGAAAGCGAAGAACGTTATAGGGCTGGACAATAAACGCGTAATCAATATCAACAACAGATTCAGCAATTTCACTGAACTCCGATCCAGAACCGCACAGGATTCTGGGGGACGTAGGCAGAGGAAGGGCTTTCGCTGCTTCAACCAGCGAAGGAAGGTCGGTGGAATCAACTAACTCACTTTCTCTCTGGTTACCTAGCAACAACCTGCTGGGTGGCAAGCAGTTTCAAGTTCCCAACTTTGGTTACCTAGCAACCTGTTGAGTAACTTGCACAGCAGAAGTTAAAGGTTTCGCCACCGTCTCTCTACGCCCGTCACGATAAATTTAGCTGGACAATAAATTATCCTGGTATTTATTGCGACAAATGATAATGTTGTTTTGAGACCGATTTGAAGTAATATAATGTTAATGGCATAACGCAAGAACGCATTCTCAAATATCAATAAACTTTAATTTCTAACCAACATTCAACAGAAAAATGAAATAGAAGCAACAAATAAAACGAGTTGTAATCAAACTGCCCTTCAAAACAAGAGCTGGCTAGACTGAAAACTTTTGTCATCCAGTTTTTTACAGGAATATAGAAAACCAACAAATCATGCAAATGGAAATTATTAAGTTTGCTTTAATTTTTCAGTGAAGAATTGATTTATTGCTTATTGTAACAGGCCCAGGTCCCTCATAACTGCTTAAAAATAAAAAAAAACCAGCATGGAGAGAAAACAGGAAAGGTCACGCCACAAGTTTGACACCATTTCAGATATTTAAAGCAAAAAACTAATCTATAATTATTGACATCGACTGACAGGAAATGGTTGTATCATGATACGTTTTTCAGATACACCGTCCAACCCTAAAACATGGTAAATGTCCAACAAGTTCAATATCTCTGCTGTTAAATTTAGGATAGGATCCAGGTTAATCAGAATGATTCCCTTCTCATTATAACATCTTGATAACAGAAACAGCCGGGATGGATCCAGTTAAGCGACCCGATACATCAACTCAATCAGCCTGGAGCCCAAATAGAGTCTCAGGCATTTTGTTTACCATCTCCAGTTGGATTAGGAAGGCGGTGCTGCAGTAAAACACGTATTTCATCATTAACCAGACACGAACACGCAGCTCCGTTACCAGGCAAACTCAGAGTGTGTGGAAAGCTAATGGAAAGTAAGCAAATTAAATTTAAAAGCAGGTGGAGGCTGGAAAAAGCAGGAAGTGCAACTAATGAATTAAAACCTGAAAGAAATAAAAAAGGGCTGCTGTCTGAGCATTGAGGGTTGCAGACTATAATTTCATTCACGAATGCTGAAGCACGTTTTAATGTGACGTGGCTCAGATGACTCACTCTGCCTAAAGCGGCTTTTTATCTAGACGCTTCATTAAAGCAAATCTGAAGCCTAAAATTTGGACAAGGGTTTAAAAATCCTGCAAGCAAATATTGTAAGAACAGTTTTTACCAAGAAAGAAGTGAGTAAATAACTCCATTAAACCTCAACGCACATCAGGATCTCAAATTATTTTACCCCGTAAAAATCACAGACAAACAAATATTACTTCTATTTTTTTCAGCTGCTGCAGATTGCTGCACATGATGCAATCAAGGCAAATAAAATGAGTCATGTGAAATCTTGCTGCTTGTTGCAACATTTGTCTTGGAAGAGAGATTTCATAGGAAACAAAAAGGTCTTTGATGGTCAATTTTCAGTTTTATGCAAATTCTCTGAAGAAATCTTTGTTTCATGATAAAACTCATCTGTAAAGAAAAATTTACAACAGTCAAAGCAAGAATCAAACATTTTCCAGTGTCAGGATTCAACTGTAGTTGCCTTCACCTTGTTATGGTTCAATGTTGGTGGATTTTTCCGTGTAGTTATGGAAAATTTCCATTTACAGATTTTTCTGTAGAGCAAATCTAAAATATTTGAAAGAAACTGCAGCTTGGGAAGCTGAAATATTTACACACGATGCTACTTGACACATTATTGGCTGTTCCCCCAAGAGCAGACATAAAGACTATAGACGTTAGCTTCTGCTGCACTGCTACGACGGTTTCCACTGTGCTTAATGCATATTTAGGTATATTTGCTGTTCTAACCATTAAAATAGGAAACCAGAGGTGGTTTTAGACTAGAATGAGCCACAAATAGTCAACATAATCAATGGAGTCAATGATAATTCTGCTGCAAATTTGTTGAGGCATAATTTTAATGCATTTCTGACCAAAATTGCAACATTTGTTACATTTTCTTCTGCTGCGGGTTGCTTACACACTGCACTGTCAAACCAACCAAACTAATTGAAAAACCTGTTCCCCTCCACCCCTCTGGGGGCGCTGCACCAAGAAACACTGAATGAAACGACAAATAAAAATGGAGTGGTGTCAGATTTTAGCAGTTGAAGGATTTCTCTTTTGCAAAACTAGAAGGAATGTTCTCCTTCTAGCGTTTGTTGTTTTGGTTGTATTTACCCAGAATCCACTGCGCTGTTGTCCACTTCCTGCTTTTGGAGTTGTAGCTGGTTCACTTGGCATTCATACATGCATTCGTATGACAGAGTTCACTTCAACCAAACTGAGTTCAAGGTTTTAGGTGGACCAGAATTAGCTTTTTTTGGTCCACATCAGAGCCTGATCGCGCAAACAAACCTGAGTTTCTAAACAAACCCGAGTTCAATTAAAGCGGACTAATCAGGGCTGGTGTGAATGCATCCTCTAACACAGAAGTGTCAAATTCCCATCCTGAAGAGTCACCAGAATCACATAATTGGATCACTAACAGGGCTTTGTAAAAGTCGAGTCCGTAAGGATATGATTCTGTCATTGGATTTCAGAGCGTTGGATTTAAGACCAAACCATCTGCTGCGCCGTCAGCTGAGCCAAGTTATGTCATCTCAAAGGATGAAGTCGCTCGAATATGGGACAACTTCTGGCCCGGGCGGAGGCAGACAGGAAGTTTCATTGAGAACCTCAGCAGCACGAGGCATGATCAGAGGCTGAGGATGACGCCGAGCCAAAAAAGGGCAAAATGTTCTGAGAAATTTCAGACAGAAAGTTGTCCCGTCTGCCATGTCTGTCTCTGAATAAAAGTTAATGGAAACATTTAGAAACACGCCAGATTGATTAACTTTTGCTGATCAAATCGTTTTGTTATTTATACCAACAAAAATCACATTTAAAGACAATGCCAAAAACAAAATAAAACAGTAATGTTACCGTCTTTATTACTACGTTTTCGGTAAAAGCTTTAATAGAAAAATTTTTTCTATAGGAGTTTCACTTATTTTGCCTCATTGATTACCAATTCAGTCACATTGCATATTATATTCTAATTACTAAGGCTTATTTTACTCTTAAATAAAACAAACTGAATACAATAAAACCAAATTATTATTTTTGTTGGTTTGGTTGCTGTATTTAATTTTGCCTTGGTGGGAATGTTGTAAAGTGCAACTCTTGTCATTTAATGCAAGTTTACTTTAAAAATATTCAAAAACATTTTGCAGACATATTTCCAATTAACTAAATGCATAAATTACAGTTTCGTCCACTGCCAACTACGAAACATTTCTGAAGTAGAAAGTAACTTTGTACTTTAGTCTCTCTTTACACTACATAATTTATATCAATGTTAAATTGCATAAAATATTTTCAATTAAAATATTACTTTTTTCAATAAATTAAAAAAAGAACCAGTTGTGGTAGTCCCACTAGAAAACAAACTCCTTATATAAGCAGTAGAGTAAATATCTTCAGGAAGTGAAAAAGAAATTTTAAAAAATCTAGTTCCCTTATCGAGTAGGACTTCCTCTTCCTTCAGTGGGATTTTCCCTCCCTCATCTGGGATATTTACGTCTCGATTAACAATAAAAGTTCACAGACGTACAAACAGCCGCAGGAACAGCAGCCTGTTGTCACAAAACAAAGAAATTCCTCCAAGTGAAAGGAGTCGGGATTTTATCAGCGCTTTTCTGACGCAGGCGTACTTTTACTACTATACTAGACAAGCCCATACTGATGACATAATCCTCCTGCTGCTACAGGCCAGCCATGACACACATGGTGAAAAAAACATTATATATATATATATATATATATATATATATATATATATATATATCTATACACACAGATCTAAAGGAGCAGATGTGGCGCAGCCAAACAA
>CAEFZX010031523.1:0-72572 GCA_903066825.1 Alfaro cultratus | reverse complement strand
ACCCGAGTTTTATAAGTCTTTGAGGCCACCCTCTGATGGGGTGTCTGGGGCCACTTTGATGTTTCCCACATACTACTATTCCTTTGTTTAATATTTTTTTTTTTTTTTTTTTTTTTTTTTTTTTTTTAAAACAACACACATATATAGATATATATATATATCTCCTGAGTGAAAAGTGTCTTCTCTCTCTAAAACATGATCAGTGCGTTTTTTTGTGTGTTTTTTTTTTCTTTGCTTGGAGCACAGAGCCCGTCGTTAATGAATTCGCAAAGTCGCTTGTTTCTGATGTTGCAAAGTGCGGCAGATAACTGGCAGCTCGTCGCTCCTGCCGGCAGCGCCTAGTCAGAAGGATGATGACAGGAACTGTCCGTGGTGCTCAAACAGACAGCTCCTTTGTTCGAGTCTGGCCTCATTTTGTGGAGTTGGTGCTGCGGTAACTCTGCCGTGAATCCGACTCTTAAATGCTTGAGCTGCACGACTAAGATTAAAACATGCGAGTATCTGATGCTGATCGCAAAAAAGAAAATAAAAATAAAAATTCCTTTTTGATAAAGTAACATATTGTTATGACTACCTGCTTCATAGTGCGTTTTGTCCCACTTTGGCTGCTAGGAAGGCCTGACCTGTAGAGGGTTGAACTTCATGAGAGCCCTGAAAGTGACCTGGGGTATTTAGTAGCATCATGTTAGGTCTCTTCAGTCCTGGGTGTTTATTAGCCACCTTCTACAGATGTGATTGAATCGAGACGTGGAGAATTTGTTGAACCATTTCTTTCTCTGTGGCAGACAATATTCCGTGAAAAAAGGCAATATTTACCAGTGAATAACATTTTCCTCTTGGACTTTTCTGTCTGTTGACCCTTACTGGAAAACTTTGTTAAGAATAGATTTCATCCAAAATATCAAAGTTCATTAAACAATCTGGCTTTCCAGTGAAATCAGGAAAATAACAATCGCATATCCTTGATTTAAAAACCCAGTTGTTTAGGAAATAAATTAGTGTTTTTTTTTTATCCTATTGGTTTTCACTAATGTGCTTTTGTGTCCTGAGGGAAGGAGTTTGAACTCATTGTTGGACTATGTTGATGGACATTGAACACTGCTGACTGAGCAGTCCATATGAAATATATATACAGTATACAGTATGTGCTCCCCACAAAGCCCTCTCCAGAATTCCTCTTTCACCTGCTTTTTACATCAACTTTGAGGACTAAATGTTTGCTTGCTGCAAAATATGTCATGATGAAATGACAATTTCTATTTGCTTCACATGTTGGAGGTCTTGATGTGAGGCCTGACTTGTGAACGTCATTGTTTTTGGTGCAAGATTGTGGTTTTTCCTCTGTTATGACATTGTGCAATCAGAATTTGTTGACGGGTCATTTGTGAAAACGAACTTTATGGAAGAAACGATGTTGATTCTCTAAAAATAAAGTGGCAAAAACTTTCAAATGTGAGCTTGTAATCTAATTTAGGTAACTTATGATTACACAGAGGGTTCACTTTGATGTCTTTAATGCTCATAGCTGAATGTCATATCACAACATACAGTTTTTCACTGTAAATTATGTACAACATGCTGTGCTTCTGAAATTAATCAACATTTCAATTCAATGGATACTTGAAACAGTTAATTATTAAAGAGTACTGTTTTGTGTCGAAACTAATACAAACTGACCCATTCTCATTTTCCAAATTGTATCATTTCTTCCAGTAGCAGCACTGCAGTAACAGTCCCTCCTCCGGTCCCTGCAGCCGCTCACCCGACCAAAATAATGACCTACAGCTGGAAGTTATAAACTGTGCTAACATGACGATTACATTGAGAGAAAAATGCATACGGGACCGTCTTTTGTTGACAGGGCAAGCAAAAAAGATCTTCGGAGATACTTTACCTATGAGGCGGACAGAGAGAAAAAAAAATATTGCCAAATGATGCCACGTACTAGCTGCACTAATACATGCTTGCCAAGTTTTGGATTTAAAAATAAGGGACATTTTCCCGCCGTTCCACCAGCCCAATCGAGGTCCAGTATCCTTTACATTTTAAGACAGGTTTAGAAGAAATCTAACATAACTACATGTCAACCACTTACAAACTACAATTAGGTGCTCATACTCTGAAAGGCCTACCTGCTGTGGACATTCTTAATTACACAAGCCCCATAATAGAGCCTAAATGAAAACACTAAAGGGAACTGAAGAACATTTATTTATTTTACATTTTCAACCATATCTATTCCCTTGAGTGAAACAAAGTCATTCATGCAAAACTTGAATGTGATTTAACCTATATTGTAACCTTGGACATGAAGCTATGTGAATTTATTGGTGTTAACATAATTTGTCTTAAAAAACTGAAAAATGTCAAAAACGACTCAAGGACATACTCTTGCTGATTGATTGTGGTCTTGGGCACTTTTAAGAGGGTTAAAATATGTTAGTTTCCTGACCAGTACGGCAGACTTGATGAGTATGTGCTAATGCTATGACGCATGTTTGTGAGCAATGTAAGAAGGTCAGAAAAGCCTCAACAGTGAAATGGTAAACCTCCACAACAAGATGTGCTAAGGCTTATGTAAATATTTGCTTCACAGATACTGTATGTTCAGCCAATGACAGGGTTCTGTACCAAAGTCCCAAACCAAGCAAGGGTCCATTCTGCTGTGGTACAAATTAAACCAGGATGACGTTAATCCCCTGTTGGCTCAGTTGGCTACTAATTAGTGAGGCAACAAAACAAACCAGTGTACCCCCTCCGTTACTCCACCATTTAGTTGTAAAGGCATTGGAGATTAATGTGGCAAATAATAGCAAAGGCACATGGTGGAGCCAGACTGAAGCTGACAATTGGAGCAGGAGAAAAGGAAACCATGGCTACCTACCTTGCTGTTCTGGTTGATTAGCAGAAAGACAGAAATTGTACAGGAATTCATTTGCGTGGATCAGTTTTTTTTACTCAGTAAAAGTAGGTTTTGTATGCACCACATACATGTTTGTTATGAAACATGATTTATTTTAGTATAGAATGATTCTTTATTTGTCTCTCAGGAGAATCAACATAAAGTTAACAGGGAAACATAAGCACAAGGTGGCTCACAGATTAGCAATTATAAAATAAAATAAAATAGTTGCACAAACAAATAAACCATACATGCTTCCACAAAGGATTATAACACTTGTACTGTTAGCTTGCAAAAAGTTCTACCAAACAAGGAAGCAACATCTAAATGATTACTTTTTTGAATTGTCCTCTAGTTACTGGTGTTCCCCTAATTGCAGAACTTAAAAACATTGTCATGGTTAATCGTATAATTCTTACAGACCCATAGTTCGACATCCCTTTCATATGACATAATCTCCCACTGACTCATTCACAAAGGAAAACCTCTCAAAGTTGTCTTCCCATTCAGGATTGCACATAGGATAATGAGCTATGCGTAGTTTTATGACTTATCAGCAAATTTGGGTTCAAGAATAATCTTAATTTTAGACATTAGCGCATTAGACAAAATAGTTTTTGAGCTGGAAAAAGACTGAGGATGCTCGGGCCTGAAAACATCAAGGCTCGACAGTAACACTGCACTTGATACCACAAAGCAAAAAATAGTTCAGCGACAGTTTTAAAGGGGTGGTATTGTGTATTTTTCAGCACTAAATTTATAGCACAATACCTTTTGTTAACTTATAACAAATTTGACTTTGCAAATTTGACACCTTGAAACTGTCCTCTGTCTCTTTAAGAATCTCTTGATCTTTCCGACACTTCGCTTTCAGCACGTCATCAGAATTGTGCTGTTCTATTATGTACTTTACAACCGTTCTTTGGAGCCTTGGACTGAGAAGTACAGTAGTTTGTATAATAAGCCCAGCAGACTCACAGTCCCACCAGGTGTTTGCTAATTGCTGCTGCCTCTAGCCTGGAGGAGCTGAGTGGGGGAAGGCGTGGGGAAGGGTTGATCTGTGGGGCAGAAGCTCACCTGGAGATTGCCTCTTGAAGGAGGAGAGCTGTGTGGAAACTGGTGGCGCTTTGTATGAACAAGTGTTTAGGCACCCCGAATAACTGCCATGAGAGATTCAAGGATTTCTCAAACATGCATGAAAGAATCAAAGCAACATTCCAGGCATGTTTTTGGTCAGGGAATAACATGACAACACGGTCTTAGATGATATCCCCCACTCCTTCAAGGAGCACAGGAGGAAGTTCAAATCTTTGAGATCTCAATCACTTCTACCATCTGTATGTGATGGGTAACCAAGTCTCATCCATGGAGGCCTCAACTCATCTACAGCTTACTACTCTGAAAGGATCTGCTGTAAACATTTGGTGCCAGATTCCACAACACACTTTCTGAGCTCTAGTGGAGTCCATGCCTCGATGGGTAAGGGCTGTTTTGGCACTAAATGGGCATCGGCATTCTGTTAAACAGCACAATAAGTACAGTGTAATATGCGACTGCTGTATATTAAGAAGAGTAGACATCATTGCATCAATAAAAGCCATATTGGCAGTATTTCCAGACCTGAATGCCTCCCTCCTGCTTCCCACAACTTTCTTCAATTAAAGCATTTAGTTTTTGTGATGCAGTGTGGATTCCACAGGGTTAAAGACATAATGTCTGATAGTGTGTGCAGACTGCACACCGTGTCTGCTATAAACACAGCTGGGGAACTGATACACCGCCCAAGAGGAAATCAAATTAACTCTGGGGGAGCTGTGACAGCTTCTGTGAACCCAATAATTGACTCCAATGCTTTTCTGTGATTACTGTTGCACAATATCTCTGAATGTGCATGATCCTGAGTGTATATCAAAATGTCTTTAACTGGTTACCGTGCTTGAGCCCCCAAAGGGTAACTGGGGACTACCGATGTTAAGCGGGGCCATTGTTGTTGGTCATTTCATTTCATAGAATATGCGGCAGATGTGCCCAGAACTAGACCTACCAAATTGATAGACAACGCGCGTTCCCCACTACTGACATTGATTGAATTAGGCCACCCTGCAGACCCATTGCTTTCCCAAGGAGGAGAAAGCAATCCTGCAGTGAGGTTTATCAATAAGCGGGTGGTTGGAGTGTGAGTGCTGGTATTCCCCGTGGGCAGACAGCCGGTGATGAGGAAAGAACTCGCTCAGGGAGAGTCCCTGATCACACGGCAGATTGGGAGCCCTAGGTGCTAACGTCTGTCGGTCCCTGCCGCAGGGGAAGAACTGGGTGGAGCCACACAGAGCTGACCCAGAAGCACACTCTGGGCCAACTTCAGGTCAGCCTTCATACAGAAACCAGATCTGTGTAGCTGTGCTCTGTATTTTTTTTATTGCTAGATCTTTTTTATGCCATTAAATCATAATTCCATTCTTTTGTATTTGGTCAGATTAGCAGAACTGTGATCAGGTGACAGATTAGGAGTCAAAGCATCTTGAAAGCCAAGGATTGTTTCTTTTTTTTTTCTCTTTTTGATGGCTTTGTTTTGAAGGCTGGTTGCTTTGACGTGGACCCCCTTGAGGCCACTGGCAGCTGAGCTCCCACTGTGGCAGATTGATATTTGTAATTTAAGGGAAGCTGTCACACAGCATCCTCCAGATGGAGAGAGCTGCAGAGGCATGCAGTCGATTAAACATGGTTTGTTTAGAAATAATCATTGTGATGCGGGAGCCGGGGAGCTATTTCAGGCAAATTGGCTCCAAGTTTAAAAATCTTCAATTACACACTAACCCAACTGAGCATGTTTTAATAACACACGCATGTGGAGTGCAGAGTGAATGGGAGGGAAGTTCCTGAGCGCAAAAGATCAGAGCAGCGGGAGCAGGTCAGTGATTTGTGGCCATGCTGCAGAAGAGGTTATGGGATGGGTTGAGTGCAAATTCATTGTCAGCATGCAGACGCGCACACACACAGTCACATGCATGTGGAACAGAGTTGCTTATTCTTCCTTTTTGTTTCGTTGATTGACATCAAGACAAGAATAAAGTGAATACAAAACGCTGCTTAATTAACTACAGTGTCGTGCAACAATGGCTTTGGTTTGACTATGAATAACTTAAGTGCCAAGGGCAATTATTAATAAAGTTTGTAACTGTAATCAGAACTCACCTGATTATCTGAAATTAAAAGCCAAACAGCCCTCTATATCAGTGATTTTCTTCTGAATATGTGTGTGGTACTATAAAAGAATAGCTGGGGTAAATTCTCACAGAGCAACCCTCACACACACACAATATAAAAACATCCTTTCTCCAATACATGAACTTAATATAATCCTTCAACTTCCAGTTAAAATACTTCAGTCAAGAACTTTTTAATTAAGCTAGTAACGTTCAACTAAACTACTACATTAAAATAAACTAAATAATGTGAACTTTAACATTGTCACTTAAATGTTTCATTTATATTCAAATGTTAGTGTTTGAAGTATCTACCATTGTATTGTTCTGCTTTGAAGTAATTGTCAATGAAGGAAAGTACAAAGTATACAATTTGTTGTTTTTTTATTTTAGGTGCAGGAATGTAACATCACACTCACTTTGCATATATTTATATCAAAAACAGTTCACAACTGAACTAATTCTGTCTGTCAACTGCGACAGACAGTTGAGGATCTACTGAGGATTCATCCAAAATGTCCGATCTCGCCTCTAAATAAGTGAAAGACTAGGATGAGAGGACAATGTGGAAAAAATATAGGTCAAAAAGGTGAAACAGGGTTGCTGGAAATGAGGCCAGACACTCATTTAGGATTAGTAATTCACTCCGACAACTAGTTCATTCTGTTTGTTTTGAAGATCAAACAATTTATTATCATGTTATTGGTCAGGTTGGGGCTGCACAGTGGCGCAGTGGGTAGCACTGTTGCCTTGCAGCAAGAAGGTCCTGGGTTCAATTCCCAGCCCAGCGTCTTTCTGCATGGAGTTTGCATGTTCTCCCTGTGCATGCTTAGGTTCTCTCCGGCTTCCTCCCACAGTCCAAAAACATGACTGTCAGGTAAATTTTCATTAGGTGTGAGTGCATGGTTGTTTGTCCTGTCTGTCTCTGTGTTGCCCTGCGACAGACTGCGACCTGTCCAGGGTGAACACCGCCTCTATCGAAATGTCTTGCTGGAGATAGGCATCAGCAGCCCTCCCGACCCCGCTAGCGACAAGGGTGTAAGAAGATGGATGAATGGTCAGGTTTGAACATGACAGTGAAACCTATTGTGACTTTGGATTTAGTATCTGAAAATGGATTAAACTAGACGAGTGCAGGAACAGAGTATACACAAGCAGAAATTTACAGTCCTATCTATATAATTTGTTTATCTGGACAGCCATTTGAAAAAAAAAAATAAAAATCTGTAGTATATGGGACTTGAAAGAAGCAGAGTGTGATCCTGTAAATTGCATCTACAAATACTGTACATATACTCCCATTATGGTGTTGTATATCTGCCTTATTTCAATAGAGTAAATAATACTCTTCCATCACTTTCCAATGCTTCTTATACTTCAGCTTATACAATTCAATCATCAGGTCAGCCAGGTTGTCCCAGATGTCTTGGACATGTCCTGAACTTATGTTGTATAAACCCTAAAAATGCTTTATTTGTTGTAAATATGTTTCACTGCTGCAGAATTGAAGCAAGTGCTGGATGTACAAGTGCAACAGTGAATCACTAGTAACACTAATGACACTCCATGCAGAAGATTTCAATTCAAGTGGCTCTAGCTGATGGTAACCCTACCTACATTCTGATAAATTTAGCCAGTCATTATCTGACCACTTCAAGGCACTTACAGAGCACTCCTTATCACAATACAAACACTATACAATGCAAGCAAATACTTGAATGACACCAGAGAATCAGAGTTTCCATATAATGTATAATCTCCTTACGCTTTTACCGGTAATAAGTTGTTTTGTTATGTACATACACATGGAAAGAATTGAAGTATGACAACAGCTTGAGAATATTTATAGAGCCTTTAACTTAAATAAAATATTTTTATGTTAGTGACTTACTTTTACTCTTAATCTGACAGAACACTTAATCCAGGTTAAATCATGAATACATTTACCAGAAGTTTCAACCAAAAATAAATGGGCTTCAGAATATCAATTTCTGTAATCAAACATTGTTATAAGATAGACAAGCAGTGCTTTTTGCTAAGTAAGATGTATCTACTTGCACAGTAACACAAAAGGCTGAAAAGATATACCTAGACTGCAGCACGTTTACGAGCTCAGAGCTTATAATCATTAGCAATTTGTTTTGAATACTTGATGTAACATCAATAGATCAAGTATTCATGGATTTGTGTGTTTATTATCCAAGTTAAATTAGTGCTGTATATATTTAATATTACAATAGTTTGAAAAAGCTTGCCAAATACCCAACTGCAGACAGCTGACAAACATAAAATCAGTTTCATTGGTCCCTGTTACATTGTTTCAGAAGGGATTTTCATCATTTTCAGTTCTGGGATTATAGCCTTTATTGTTGGGTGGGAAATGTGAGCACATCTTTAATGAGATTGATCACAAACATTATCCTCGCACAATATAATCTGTGACATTTCATTACCTCAATGGAACTCAGCATCTACAAAAATGTGTCTTTTTCATTTTCATTTTTTTTTTGCTCAAAGATTTTCTCAGTTGCAAGAGAGACTCTTTTAACTTGAAGAATTTGTCCTAATTGTCAAGTTATTATATCAAAAAAGCTTTATCTAAGAATTACATCTGTGAGCAACCTTGTGCTTTATCACAGTGTTATAGACATCCAATGACAAACACAGCAATCCCGCAACATTGAAGGTGGGGCAGTCTGAACTATTGGTGCATAAGGACACACAACACTCAAAACTGTTCACCTCGCAACTCAAAGACGCAAAGAGGTGACCCTCCTCTCCTTTACGAGGATGGAATCCAACACTGACGTGCTCAGCTGGATTCTAATGGATAAACACACATTCGTCCATTGCTGATCTTCCCGAGAGTCCAGCTCCAGCCTGTGTGATGGGTTCCAGAGCCCAAGCTGTGTTTGGAGGTAAATCCAACTACTCCAGTTAGTAGCTCTTAAACAGTATATCTGGCTTCTTTCCCACCAATGAGGTGACATTTATTTTCCCTTGACCCAGATTATGACATTGGCAATCAACATTTATGGCCAGGCCCCTGGCTTTACTTGAACAATCCCTCAAATTGCATCTGACCTTAATGCACCTCCCAACAGTTGGTGGACCTGTGTAATGTGGGCAGCCTAATAGTTTTTCAGGTTGAACCCAGTCAAATCCTGAATGCCAAGGCTTAATTGGGAGGCACTCCTTGCTTTCCCATCAGGCCTTCCTTCAGGAGGGTGTGTCGGTCTCCCTTCTTTGGGCAAGGTTAGCAAATTTTTGTGGTCATTTTCCATTAAGAATTATCAAATTGCTTATTAGGTTCTTCTATAAAAACTTTTTTTTGAGTCTTCTTGAATGTAATTGACGTTCAATGTCAACAATCAAGTTCTTAAGCCCCTTGATTGAAATAAACTGAGGTTTATTAAGAGGGTTTTCTGAAACTTAGAGGTTATGGAGGCAGAAAACATCATTGGGACTGTAGACGAAAAATTCCCTGCAAGTGTCTTCTAGCAAGGTGTTGCAGTCGGGACAAAGAAAAACTGTAAGATAAAATCAAGGTCATACGAGCCTTTACAGATTTCCAAGTTAACACTTTTGGAGTCATTTTGTTTGAAAGACACTTTGCCCTTCCAGGCACTCTGTGCATATGTATTCCAGTCCCATCAAGGACAATTTAGCTTTTTTTTCTAATGTGATTGTGTCAGACATGACACCAAGCTTCAACAGATCTCATTTTTGACCCTGCTGTTATTAATCTCTCCAGCCCTGATCACATGCTGGCTATAAAACACGGAGGCTGGACCACACCAGTTCTAATGGAATCATTCTCTCAGCTGTCACTTTGCATTGGTTCTGGGCAAATCTCAGCAATGTCTCATGGGACGAGAGATAAAACATGAACTGTCGCAACTCGTGCACACACTCAACTCACATACAGGAAAAGAGCACAGGAATGTAGAACGGAGAAACAGTCTTCTGTCTTCCTCCCTGACATATAACACTTTTTGCACACAAGACTAGCTCTGGAAAATTGCCTTGTCATACAAGATGAGATTGTATTTAAAGGTGTAATTTAATCATCTCTCTTTTTTTTGTGGAATTGGTGCAGAAAGTGAATCACTGTGGGTACGATTCCTTGGAGACATTGAATGTTGAGAATCCCAGAGCTGGCAGTGACATACTGGAAAATTGTTACAGTTTTAGGTATTTGATTTGGTCACAGCAATGAAATTGTGAGCTAGGATATGTTTAAAGGCAGCCTGTTCATAAAAGAAACAGACAGGACACCAAAAAAAGGTTATCTCCGTTTTTTCGCTACCCTGATTTGTTCACCTGCTGCTGAAATCCAGTGAGATGACAGCTTTAAAAGAAGGAAAGACTAAATCATAGACAAGGTCATGGAAGAATTGGCAACAGAGAGACAGAACGGAAAGCTGCAGTGGGAGGAAAAGAGAGCTAGAAGCATTTCTGCAATTTCTTAAGCTCTAACACTCCACCCTCTTATGTTGTCAGCTGCAGTGGTCTGTGTTATGGAGCAGCAAGTCTCTAGGGAGTGGGGACTGCCATAAATATTGCACTGTTTTGAACAGCCGTCTCTGATGTTGGGAGCTGATTGTGTACAGGATGCTGGCTATTAGCGCCATTGGCCAGTAATGAGTGGGAACCAAGTCCCAGCCAACTGTTAAAGGTCTTTAAACACTCTTCCAATCGAGCTCACACAGACCGAGACACATGGCAACAATGGCAACAACAGAAAGCCTCCGTGTTGGAGGATATGTTGGAGTCAAAACTCTCAGATGGGCAGATTTCTTTAAAGGATGAAAGCAGACTGTCTTTAAGGAGGTTTAATGATGTTTGACCGCTGATGTCTCAGTTTGTTGAGGCTGTGACATTGGTGCATGTTTGCCGAAGGTCAGTGACATCAATGTGTCTGTTTATCTTACATATGGTTGTGTGTGTGTGTGTGTGTGTGTGTGTCTGTGCTCACTAATTTGACACACAAGCCCAGTCAGTCCTGTTCTTGGCTCCAGCAGTGATCTGGCACTTCTCCTAGTCCTGCAGCTCCTGCAATGCATCGCTCCCTCCCTCTCTTTCCTGCTGCCTCTTTTCCTTCTATTCCTTCACCTCCCGCTATTCTGTTTTCTTACCCCTCCTTCCTTACACTGGTGCACATTTTTTCTCGTTTTCAAGAAAAAAAAGAGAGATGACAGGGGTTTAACCCAAGCATCCCCCCACTTTATGAGTGATTTTGACACTATGACAGTAAAATGGGAAAAATTGTGTAGCTGTACACACCTGCTGAAAAGAGTTGTTGCCATTTACATGATAGACCAGCAATCGAACCTTGAACACCTTGAGCAACCTCGCAGCAGGGAGACGCACATTCAGCCATGCGTACCCAACGCGGCACTGTCTGTTTGTTCACAAAAATCCTGTAATTAGATCCCATCTGAGATAACTGGACAGCTCCCTGCAGGGCCTTTATGCTACTCTGAGGCCCACAGCAGCTGCATTATGGTCGGAGAACAATCAATGATACTGACTGAATGCGTGTTTGTGTGTGTGTGGGTGTGTGTGTGTGTCTTTATCCAGCGTTTTAGATATTACTGCTGAAACAACTAGATGAAATGGATACTTTATATTAACCCTCAACAGCCCTTCTGAGATTTAAAATGGCCAAACATTTTTCCTTTGATTGTTTTGAAGCAGATTTTTTATTTTTTATTTTTACTACAGTTTTTACAATGAATGTTGCATTTATGAATTTATAGTACAACCAAGTACATTTACAGATTTTGAGTGGGAAAAAGGCAAAATATTTTATTTTTTAAAAACTAACAAAAGCAAAAGTGAAGTCACAAAAAGTACTCTAAAATCCAAATCCACCAATGAAAAAAAAACAAAACCTCTAAGGCAACAATCTATGTTTGTAATAACTGTATGCAATGCTTTGCACCTCTTGAACTTTTCCACATTTTGTGACATTGCAACCAATAAACTTCAGTGAGTTTTAATGGGATTTTATGTGACAGTATAACACAAATAATGTGTAATTGTGCTTTGGAAGGAAAATATGCAAATACACATCCATCTATTATCATACACCCTTATCCTATTTTTTTTGTTTGTTTACAAATACAAATTTAAAATAATGTGATCATTTCTATTCCTTTCTCTGATATGCCTAAGTAAATTCCATGGCATATGCATGCCATTAGAGGCCATAATTAGAAAGTAGAGTTAGCAAATGTACTTATACTGCAATAAATTGCACAGGCAATGTGAAAAGAATAGCAGTGAGCAAACTATATCATGAATAAGAAACACAGCAGAGAGATCAAACATAAAGTTTTAGAAGTATTTATAGCAGGGTTAAGTTATAACTTTATACTCCAAGTTTTGAAAATCTGAGTGCTGTTCAAAGTCAAACCATCCTCCGAAAATGGAAAGAGAGAATCAGAAAGGCCCATGTAATTAAAGCAACAGAGTAGTTGTTCAAAGTACTGATTTTCAATAAACTAAACTTGGTTCTCTGATAAAAAGTACCTTTAGAAAATAACCTTTAAACAGGTAATACACATATATTCTGCAAAGCACACATTTCTGTACTACATATAGATTTTTTTTAACTGGCTTTATATAATATTCCAATCGTAAATGTTGTTTTCCTTAGCTGGAAATTTTTTTTAATTAACAGCTTTCAAAACATCAGTCTGTATATAATTATACAATATTCTGTACAGTGTGTTTTACCTAGTGAATAAAATAGTAAATGAACTTTTCAATTCTGACGTATTGAATTGGTCTGTATGAAGATTTGTGGTTTTACTTTGTTCAAAACGTTGTAAACCACTCATACATTTCTGTCCATTCCACAATAATGCACTACTTTGTGCTTGCCTGTCGAATAACTTGAAATGCATTGACAATTGTGGCTATAACATAACAAAAAGGGGAAAAGTTTAAAGGATATGTAAAGCCTTCCAAGACACCATAGATAATTAAACTTATAATGTAATGAGGCAAACGGGTAGGCCTGTTGAGATGAAGGCGGAGGAGACAGGAGTGAAGGTCATCGGGATGTGCTTATGGAGTGTAATTCACACACGGGGGGCTGGAGTACTACGGCTTAGTGCAAATAAGAGCAGCACATGCTCAGTTAATTAAACATTCCCAACGCATCCGCAATCCATGCATCCGTCCCTGCTGAGTTTGTAAAACCAATCGCTCACATATCTATCCATTACTTTGTGTACATCTTTGTTTTATGAAAGAAGATCTTTTCACCTCTTTTCAGGTCTGCAATATGCTTTCAGTACAATTGGCTCACCCATACTTTGATGAGTTTTCTGCAAACTACATTGTTTGATTTATTTTCCTCTCCCATTTGAACAAAGTCTTTACAACGCCTAGAATGTACATCATAGATGACATCTTGACTTTAAATTATTCGAGTTTATTACATATTCTCAATGTTTCCTCTACTGCTTGCTCAGTCATAACTTCCAATGTTTTATGCAGCTCTGTGACTTCATATTTTCAGTTGTTAAAGTTTTATTGAGTTCAACGATGTAATTAATCACCAAAATTTATCCGTCTCAGTGTTCCTCCAGGATAATTCAAAAGTTTCTATATTTGTTTTATAAAGATACATGCAGATAACAATACAGTTCAAATGAGAAATGAGTCAACATCTAGTATCTGAATAACTGGCTTAAATATCTTAGCAGGAAAATATTTAATAATAAATTATCTTTGCATAGACAATCAAGCTCAGAAAATATTATTTGTGCTTCTTTGAGAGTTTTCCAATCACACTTAGAATAGCATTAAAGATTACTGGTTAATATGTTTATCCTCATTAGTTGTCTTCAGCTTGCAATATCAATGCCAGGTACAATCATTATACCGACATGTAATTAATGAACAAGCTGCACAAAATCTGGTTAATAAATCTAAAGAAAAAAACTGAACAATGGAGTAGACCCATAAGTAGCATGGGAAGTGTATTTGCTAGGCTGTGGCGATAGTTTATGTCACTGTCGGTTTCTATGAAAAGTCTCTGGATAAATTGTCATGATTCTCTACTGCTCTGGTTTTGTTTTAACTGTTTGGTCATTGCAAGGTCTCCATATGAACGTTTTGTTTTGAGTTTTTGTCCTTTCTTGTGCTCTGCTCTCTGTGCAGATCAGTGTTCCCTCTGTGTTAATTAGTTTTCTCTCGGTTTCCTTGCTCTCATTCTAACACAGCTGTTCCACATTCCCTCTATTTGAACTCTTCTGGTTCTAAGGCCATTTCTCCACCCTTGCCTCAGTATTTAGCTCCCCGTCTTCCTTTGTGCAGTGCCATATTCTTCCTCTTCCGTTAAGCTTACATGTAACATATCCTATTCTCTTTGTGCCGTAATTATAAGTATTTATTCAATCTTGACAGAAACAAAGTTGAGCTAATGGCTTGTCAAATCTAGTTCCAAAACATATTTTTCTTCTCTTAATATAACTTGAAATGAATTAATTTTCATAATGGTTAATGCAAAAGTGTAATTGTATATCTTAATGTCAGAGTCAGTTCTTCTTTAGATGATTATGTAAATAAAAATGTTTAGCTAAACCATGTATCAGAATATTTCTACAGGAATGTTTTCAACTACACGTTCACCATTGGTATCTTTTTCAAGTGCCAGGGTAGCTTCCTAAGATCGTTCTTAACACACACACCCACACACACACTTCCCCCGTATTTAAGGAATTATATTGCAAAAAGATTTATCCTAGAAAAAGGCTCCATTAGTGGAGTAGTAATTATTGTAACAGTAGGAACGTTGGGACGTAGGTTGTGGAGAAAGATGATTTTAAATTAGTTTGGTTCGCTTTATAGTCCTGCTAACTTACAAAAGCAGGACTAACTTAGCCCATATTGTTGCTGTCGGTGACAAAATTTGTACCACACATTTTGCAGTTGAGTGGACAGGAGAGCACAGTGGGACCTTGTAATTCACCTTTAAACGGAAGACAGTTTTAAACTTTGACATTCTAATGCCAAAGTATGTTTAGGATGCATGCAAAACTAATGCAAAAGTAAAACAATCTAAATCAATAAAACAGTTTCATATTTTACATTACCTTCACTTAGGAAAACACATTTCAAACCTAAAGTTTAGGTAAGATTAATAAAAAAATTCTATTTTTATTGACTTCTAATGGAATTTCGAAGAGTGAATTGGTGTAAAAGTTTAGAAAAATAACACTTGCATAAACCGGCATAAAATTGTGGAGATTTGAGTTATATTAAGATAACAAAAATGGACACTGGAAAGTCCCTTAAATCTTATCTTATAACTTGTTTAATCTTATAAGAGCTTCTCTGTCCACTCTGAAGTTATTCAAACAAACATCTACTATAGGTAAGACCATGTTTAGTGATGGCAGAACTGGACTGACATTTAAATCTAAATAGTCCCATTAAGATAATTCACAGTAACATATGTATATACTGATGAAACCAGTGGGAATTTGGTTCATCAGTTTCTTTCATATCTGTTGTTACCAATCCCAAACTCTCCTCCCTCTTTGCCCACACTTTCCTCTCAATTTCTTCCGCCTCTCTCTATTTCCAGGCTGTCCCTAGTCAAGCAGAGAATCGATTTTTAAACAGGCAAGGCTCTAGGGACCGAGCAGAGAACCATTACTGGCCTCATTTAGGCTCCATTGCCACTGCGATGGCTTCTCAAGACAATAGGATAGAGTCTGTCATGGACACCAAAGCGTAAATGCACATTCCAACTGAAAACCGCTCAAGCCAGCATTTCCTGTCTTCTGAGAGCTTTATTTTTTTATTTTTTTATTTAAAGAGGACCATAGCGCTGCTCCTCTGCACACCAGTAATGCGGCTATCTATTTCACAGTTGCAAGCGAGAAATGAGAATATAGCTAATGTATGGTTTGATTTTTGCATGCTAGTTACTGTGTGCAGCTTTTCTCTCTTCTGCTTCTCCGATACTTTTTTTTGTGAAGTCTGCAACATATGGTAGAGCTTCTCTACTGTAAACAGCGACTGCTCAGACCTCATCTGGGAACTGAGTTCCTCTATAGCAGCTGTACGGCTATCTGACAGCTCACATATGCAGGGCCAAACTCAACTATGTTATTCCGTCTAGGATTAAAAGTTTCTAGGAATCCTGCAGTCTAAGATTACTAAAAGGACTTATGAAGATGAGAAATCCAGATCTGCATTGTTTTATTGAGGCAGAGGAATTGCAACAAAAAACTGTAAATACCTGTCATATTAATCTCTTGTAGCCAAAATATTTTATTTTGGATGCTTCCTGATACAACAGGAACCACTGATTTAGAAAATTGTGTGGGCAATGGACTGAATATATGGATGTCCTCTAACAAGACATGTCAATATCAGACAGCAGTTTTGTAAATGAGGAACATTATGCCCTCTTTTTGATAGAGAAAATCAATAACTATTTGGTGGTTATTTTTATTCACTTAAGCTAATGAGAAGATATTATTTAGCAAATCAATAATGATGCAAAGCTCTCATGCCAGGGTGCAAGATTCACTCAAAAAGGCCATTTTTATTTCAGAGTAAAGTATGAGCTCAGAGATCACACACTTTCTTCTAGGAGAGTGTTTTTAGACTGAAAATGAATCGATACAGAACAAATTGGTTTGCGATTTTGGACAAGCCTGAAAATCCTAATAAATCATTTTGTCTACAGAGCTGTGTGTAGGCAAAGTGATTATGCCTTTTCAACAGTGAGAATAAAACAGAAGCTAAATGAAACATAATCTTTATTACTGAGTTCATGTAAACTATCAAACCTTGTGGAAATACAGATTTTACATTTTGGTAGAAGTTGGTATGTTTCAGAGTCCCAAGATTGTCGCGATGCATCATTCTAGGTAGAGTCAACACTTGACATGGGGTGAGCAAAACTTACTGCATAGATAATGATACTGTGTGATTTCTGATGTCTTAAGTTGAGATCAGACTACCCCCCCACCAGCTTCATCGTCTGCATAGCAGTAAAATATAGGTTTTGTTTTTCTTTTATAAGTTTTCAGAAAATTTTCCTGAAGAAATAACTCTGTAATCATTTCCTGACTGAAGCATGTTAATGCATTTAACTGTTGTTAAATTTCTCTAGATCAAAGGATGATGTTTTGCTTTTTGAGATCTTTTAGCCTTTCCACATCGTAAGGCTGTTTATATTAATGCAAATTCTTACTTGTAAATTTAACTTGATGAACTCATCATTTAACAAGATGATTACTCCTAATTATGTTCGATATTTTGGATATATTTTCCCCTAATAAATGAAATCATCATTTGGTATAAATTCAAGCCTATATTAGGACATCTTTTCTATACATTCATACAAATAAATAAATATATTTGAAGTAATCAAGCAGTCACTCTAAAACCTAGAGTGGCCAACTAGACTCCTTCACCTTAATATTTCCACTTATAAAACTATATGTTTGTTTAGCTGTTCTAAGTTTTACTTTGAGAAATTTAAACATACAAAACAGGATTATTTCCTAGTATTTTTAACATGGCATACAAGTTTTCTATTAATGACACTTGTGGTGTTTGTTTTGAGACTGTTTTATGATATTTCGTTTTTCTGAGCAACCTTGACTCTAAGGTTTTTCTTTTTTCACCTCCACTTCAATAAAATCATAAAACCTTTGGACCCTGTGACAGCAACATCAGTTCTGACCTAGTAGAGCAGATGTATTCATTAGAGGACATGTAAACCAGCTGCATTTGATCAAAACTAAAAGGTCAACTTAAAAAAGGTCACCCATCAGCTTTCTATTTCAACTTATTCTACAAGTATTAATATATGCCATCACATTTATAAGCTCATGGAAATTATGATGTGGCAGTAGGATAACCTTGTCATAACTGGGCTGCTAATTAAACAATACTATTATTGTTCTCAAAGGTTTGGTAATTGAAATTATACTAATAATAATAATTTGTCTTTTATTTATGTATTGCAGCATACCATTCGATAGCTATGTTCCTTAGTTCTTCTACCTCAGCATATGTGACATATGCAAAAGCCTAAAGAGACTGAATGATCTCTTTCTGCTTCAAGTGTCTGTGATTACAAGGAGGGGTTTGATTAATGGAAGTGGACTAAAAGTGCCCATCAAAAACAAACCAAGAAAGCTGTTGTGTTGCTCTGACGCTCTCAAAACTAATCCACTCCAACTTTAAATAGACACACTTCAAACGATTCAAAGTGATACAATGTCATGAACACATGCCAAATCATTGACAATTTCTCATCTTATTTATTTACTACTGTAGTCTCTACATAGTGGCTACTCTCGGCAATGTCATAAATTAGACAATGTTGTTTCTTATTAAAAGTGTCCCTTCATTGTTTTATCTTATTTTTTGGGAATAGTGTAATGTTTTTTTTATTTTGGTGTCAAACATGGTGGTGGCAGTATTATGCTGTATTAAGTATTTCAGTAGGAAATGACCTAGTCAAAGTTGAGACTTAATTTCAATTTAGAATCTTTTCCAAATCTGAAAATAAATTGATGTCCAGACACACTCCATCCAATATGATGTAATTGTGTTTTGCTCATCTGCAAAAATAGTGGACAAAATATAACATTTCTAGATGCAAAATTTAGAAATATATGTCTGAAGATTTCAGCTGTAATTGCAATTGAAAGGCAATTTAATAAAATACTGACACTTCTGTGCTGCATGCAAATCATGAAGATTTTTCATTTGGGACTGTGTGTCAAATAAACCATGTATCATTTTTGTGCCAGCTCCAGAATGACTGTGCATTTAGTCATCAAAAACACATGGAGAGTTGTTACGCCATGAAAAAACAAAAACACTAAAGGACACATATTTGTTTGCGCTGTCCATTTAAGCTGCAGCTATTGACATGCAAGTGGATGTAGTGAAATGTGGATTATCCATGCTCAGATTCATGTCTCAAAATATGGAAGAGATCAATTTCAATTTGTATATATTCAATATTTTCAGTTATGCACAGACTGAAATTCAGTTATGTCAAATATCTTACAATTAACTTCAAATCGTATAAAAAGACCGGCACGTCTGCTGCCATTTAATCGACTCTTCAATTAGCAAGTTAAAGTATAATACCTTTATATCCCTAGCTGTCTCTTGCACTACAGCAATAAAAGTAATGGCAATCCAAATGTACTTGATGCTAAAGAGAGATAACATGTATTTAAAAAAAAAAATAAAAATAAATAAAGATGTTGAGACATGGCAAAACCAGCTTAAAGTGTGGTCCTTAAAAAACGGCTTCATGAATGAATGTTAAATGTTAAACGTTCTGTGGGATCCTGTGTGTGGGACTGGATGGTTAACAGTGTTTTTAGTCTTCCTGTGTGTCGGTAGTCTTCCAGCTGCCCCCAGTGGGGAGTGTGCACTAAATGGTCGAGGAGAATGTTGGCCCCTGCTCTCCATCAAAGGCTGCATTGACTGGGAGCACGAGAGCGTCTCTGCAGCCAGTCATCCTTGGACAGCTGACAATGGCCCTAGCACTGGGGACGAAGCTGAGAGCAATCAACAACAACTGGAGGAAAATGCTCCACTGCTGGTGGAAAGTTTCTCAACCCAGACCTCTGCAACAGCTAAGCTCTCTGCTCATGACCGATCATGAGCAAATGGATTTAGTTTGCCCTGAAGCTGTTTCAGTTAATTACTTACACAGTGTTGCTTTTTATAAGCCCGAATGTGTTCTTCATGCATGTGTGTTTTCTAGAACGGCGCTGCGGCAGATTGGCTCAGAATTGTGCGGTAATTAATCTCACTCAGTGAAGAGGTGCATGTTGGGACTGAGGCAGGGCATAGCTCACAGCACCTTGCTCGTTAAGTCTAACCACCTATGGCCAGCCCCTAGAGAGTTAACCAGGTCCTGCCACGGTCAAATGCGGTCAAATGCACCTTAACAAAAGCACATTCAGCCCACCACCAGGCATGATGTTTTTTTTTTGTTGTTGTTGTTTTTTTCTGTGGCAAGGATTCACCATGCTGCTGCACAACAATCCTCACAGGACGTGAAGCACAACCTGACACATCTGACAAACAGCCGAGCCTATGAATACGCAGATGCTACATTGGTGAGACATCAGCTCAGGTAGACATACAGTAAGGATTGTAGCAGTATGCTGTGGCCTGTGCTAGCTCTCAGCATGAAAGTCTTTGACACAGTGACACAAGCAAAACACCTATGACTCATTCATTTATTGCGTGTTCCAGTGATACTTGTTCCTTTTCTTCTTTATCCTCACTCTGCCACTTACTTGTTGCCTTTGATATTGTTGTAGCTAAATCTTCAGATGTGACAGTAAGATGCATCTGTGCACATACTAGCTGTTTAGATTTTTTTTACCCCAATGTATTAACAATGTAACAATAAATACAGCTCACAATTGAAGACAGTATTGATATTGGGTTCACAAGACAAGATTGCAACACATTTTTTTCTTTTTGATTTTGCAAATTTATAGCCAGCATAGAGTATTCCACTAAAGCTTTGAAATCTTTTTTTTTTTTCTTTGCGTGTTGTATACTCAGATGTTCTCAATGACGTTAAAAACATCAAAATGCTCATTTTAAACTTTGGATCTCACTGTTTTATAGAATTACTGTGAAGCATTTAATTACTCAATTAAGCTTTGAACAACTGGAATATTTTAGAGATAATGAAATACACTTAATGCATCAAACACTTCAAATCGCATGAAAAGAAATATTTAATAAGTTTGGACTTGTTTTCAGATTAAGTGTCACAATTACAACCCTTCTCATTTTGTCTGAACTTGTGACCAGCAAAAGAACCCAGAAGAGAGAGGGACAGAATTAATATTGTATTTTCAATGTTTTTTTAGTATTTATTGGTTTAAACCTGGTTTGTTTTGGTATTTTATGGAAAATCTTTCACCCCCACATTAACAATTCAACCAGTAGTACGATTTATACATAATATTGGAAGTGGAGGGGTTAACATCGTCCTCTGTGACTTCAGCTGGGTGGGACTTCTGTGAGATGTCCACGCTGCCTGCCTGTGGGTGATTTAGGGCGAGGGAAGATCAGGCTTCAACATCTGCTGCTCTTTGAGGAGAGAAAGTATAATGTATACTTCTATGTCTCTAAAAGTCTTCCAAAGGAGCAGAAAAAGTAATATAATTGACGGTCCTACCTGACTCAATACAGGAAAGAATTATTCAGATTTAATTCAGTGAGAATTTGTTTTACAGTATATTCAAATATCTGGTTTCAGCTGTATATTGTTAACTTGTCAAGGAGTATGTCTCTAGACAAGTTAAAAAATAACATTAGAATCCTAGAATAAAGCATTATGGGAAAAATACCATGACATGACACCAACTTATGATTGGAACAACTGAGGGAAGTCTTTTAACCTGACAACCTTTCATTCAACATTAATTTTTCTCTCATGCAATTTTGATCACAAAGGAATATTGGTCTGCTGGCATGTCTGTTTATGAGAGACGACCATTTTCACCATATGCTTTTGCTCCTGTGTATTGTCATAATTATTTTACCTCTTACGCTAAACACCATTAATGCTAAACCTTATACTGCAGTATGACAAAAGAACATGCAAACCTTATACTGCAGTATGACAAAAGAACATGCAAACCTTATGCGCAGTTTTGTGTCTAACATTTGACCTGTAATGCACAAGCTTTTCTTAAAAAAAGCTATATTTTACAATTCACATTTACTACATGTGTGAAGTGAACAAAGGACTAGATGGACATGAGGTTGATTATTTTCTTCAAAAGAGAAAACATATGCCATGACTGTTTATTGAATGCTGAGATTGTTTGTGTCCAGGTAAGGCAGAGAGCCAACGCTCACTATGAAGATGTGCTTTTCCTAAAACTACAGTGGAGGCTACCTTGAAATTGGATTAAATCTGCTAAATGATCAGTCGTCCACTGCCTCGCAGAGCAAAATTGTGGAATAATCCTTCAGTTTCTCAAGGTGGCACAGCAGAATGCTGTAGAAACTGTGACAGACCTTGAATCTTAATCTAGTGTGAATCTTTTGTCTCTGGAGAGATGAGTGAGGAAAAAAAATGCTCTGCGAGACTAACATACCTGTATAAGACTTGCAGGAAATGTGTGTTCCTAACAAAATGCACAATGTGGTAATTGAGTTTGGGGAAAGATACAGATATTCTTGGAGATACAGTTACATATTCTACTGCAACACGAGGTACATTCCTCCACTTCTTTGTCAGAGGAAGCCAGCAGACGTGGTTGGGCCGTGCCCCTCATTTTCTGGTTTACAAGCAGCAGGCGAACTGCATGGGTGCTGCTGTGTGTGATGATGTGTGCATGCTTCATGCATCGCTGAATCGCTGATATCACGCAATGCCTCTGTGTGTGTCTTCTCAAACACACCTGCTCCTGAAGCCTCAGAGAAGGAGTTTGGCACGTGGTTCACAACATAGGCGATACCATATCTGCGTGGGACTGTGCTATGTACTGTGTAAAGTGCTGTTTGTGCTGTACTTGGTTTTTTTTTGTTTTTTTTCCATTTCACATATCTTTATGCTTCAGTCAATGTGGAGGTTGATGAGACATGCATTTAGAGAGATTGATCAAGTTTCTGTTTTGACCTGCATTGCTCTACTCATTAGGGCAACTGCCTGTGTCCATGTGGTCAAAGAGTGGAAGGCAGGGTGTATTCCCTGGACAGGCTGCTTTTTTGTAGCCCACAGATAGATTAGACAACCATTTATTCCCATAAACGAGGGTGATTTAGAATCTCCAGTGTAGCACAAATCTGCAGAAAAGTCAAACATCATGGGTAAAATGTGCAGGAGCTGGGATGGACTAAAAGATGAGACTTTACTACCATGAAACAACTTGCTAACAACTGGCTCACTGTGCAGTATGTTCTTAAGGATCTGAACCTGTTGTTGAAGGTTTTTAGTCCTTCAGACCCGTCTGGTGTCCTGAGAAAGGACTAAAAACTGAAACTTACGTCTTCATAGCTTCAGTAATTTTATATAACTTAATCCATATTCTGTTTTAACTTCTTTTTTACATTTTGGTTCTATTCAATCTGGCTGAAAGAGTTAAATTTTTTTTGTTTTAGCTTGGATGATAAATTGAAAATTTCTTATCTAAATGTTTTATATCTACTGCTCATTTTTTAGTGCAGTAAATAGAGATACTATTGTTCTTGTGTTTGCCCTGTTTTACATTTTATCTGAAATTTTATGTTGTTGCCAAAGAAATTATTACTATTTTAATAACTTTCTGTATTCGCTGCTCTGAATGTTGTTTACAAGCCTTTTCCCTAGTTTTTACCTTAATTAATTTAACTGACCTTCAAAGATTGTGATGTTTTAAACACATAAAACCTCTTTGCTAGTGTAAAGCCTCTTCAACAAAACTTGATCTAGAATTTAAACTAATTTTTCTTTAATATAGAGTTGATGAATAGAAATATAATTTGTTGTCACACGGCAGGCAAATGCAAGTGTTATAGCAGGAAGAAAAGTGGAGACACGCATTTTCACACACAGGTAAAAAAATATATAAATATATACATAAATGAGAAATTTACAATGCAAAATTAATACTGTGCTGCTACTAAGAAGGTAGCATGCTCAGATTAAAATCAATGTGCAGCTGAATAGATAGATTTACAGAATAAACAAGGCTATAATGTGTTGTTAAATATCACATCTTGATTGTGTTTATATTACAGCTTTGCTTGAAAACTTCACTTTTTTCACTACTGTGCTAAAACTAAAACCTTTACCGCTTTCTGCTAAACCAGCACCATGTTGGTTTAGGAAATCTGCAAATTTTATCCTTTAGTTATTGAACAGAAGGATTGAATCAAATAAAACCTAAACTGGAGCCATATTATAGTTATCGTCATCTTATTTGCTGATGCGTAAGATACACAAACAACAATTTTTAATTTTGAAGATTTCAGTGTGAAAGAAATTGGAGCGTCCAACATTCAAGGATATGTTATGCTATCCATTTATTATTTATTTTCATAATCTGTTAAATTTATTTTGTATTAATTTTACATTACAATGTTGAATTGTTTGATTTAACTGAAGTGAACTGGTACTTCAGCTCTGAAGTACAACAGAACAGTTTCCTGTTTTTGCACATTGTTCAAAATCTTATTGTACTAAAGTTATAATACAAATCTTTTTAATGAGAAGTTTTGTAAAAAATAATTTAACACTTAAGAGTTGCAAATAATCGCCTTTGTCCTAAATGGCTGCATGACAGTATGTGGGATAGTATAATAATTAGCTACATTTTGAATGACACCATATGCACAACAATCAGTAAAATGAAATGGTAGCATTTCATTGTTTAAAAAGCCTGCAGGTTTTTAAAAATGACATGTTCATGAAAGCTAAAGTCACGTTCATGTACAATACATGCCAGTCCTGCATAGAAACCTACTGTGTGAAGGAAAGCTTTCTGACCTTGCAAAGGTGATTTGCATGCCATCCAACTGCTGTGTGGGTTTTGTTTAAGCGTCATATAATATTAAAATGACCTTTAAAAGCTGAGTGACAGAGAAAAGAGAAAACGGCACAAATCTTCAATTGTTGCTGCAAATTGTGGCATTCATTACAAGTGTTAACAATGAGTAGCTGAAACCGCTGCTTTATGGAGTCCAAAAACTGCTGTTTTAATGTCTGTTAATGCTTTTTCCACAACTGGTACATCAAGAAACACTCTGTTTTCCGAGAGTAAGGAGCGAGTCTGACGTGCTGACCATTTTGGCTTTACCTCTTACAAGCTGCTTTTTAGTACTTTTGTCTTTCAGTGGCAGCTGCTTTGTGATGAGATTGCAGAAAGTCTTGGAAAGCGAAGCGGTAAAGAGAGTTTGTGTTCATGGTGGTCCAGTGACATACGCGATGCCCTCTCTGTGCAGGAGGTGACAGAGGTCATGGTTGGCAGGACATAAGTACTCCGAGCTTATGAAGGCATGAAGAAATCATTTGAACAAAGAGAATGAGGCTCTGACATTGCTATGCTGCGTCAGACTACTGAAAAAGTGTAAACTAAGGGACAGGAAGGGACAGCTTCTAACAATCATCTGCAGACTTTTGATTTGTCATCTATTTGTGTCAACAAACTCTATTGGATCTTTTAAAATGTTTTTTCCCCTTTATTGTGAAAAAATAGGATATAAAAAAAGTTAAGTTCATGTTGCCCGTCTTGACTTGATGCTATGAAGTGAAATGATCTCGGTTTATTTTGTCCATTTCATTCCACCTCATCATTGTATTTGTATTTTCACACAACCACTCGGCACCAGAATAAACTCAAATTAGATTTCCCCACAGGTAACGTACTCAACACTCCTTTGCTGGAGTGATGCTCTAGTAGTGAGAGAATGACATTAAGCAAATTAAATATTGGAACTGTTGGAATATCATTGAAAAAGTTAATTTATTTTTACAATTTAATAAAAAAACAACACATATCTCGTCAATCTTACTGATACTTATTAAAAGTTTGTGTGTTAATTTAAAAAAATGATTATGTCACAGAAAACCTCAAATTCAGTTTCTCAAGAGATCTTGTTTTTTTCATTACATAAGGACAATGTGGAGCAGAGGTGTCCAAAGTCGGTCCTCAATGCATGTTTCGGTTCTTTCCCTGGTGGTGGTTGCTGCCTCCTTGGCATGTTGATGTTCTCTGACTTCTAATGAGCCATCATTTGATCTCCTAGGTGTGTTGTACCAGAACTACAACATGCAGGATACAAGCCTTTCAGGACTGACTTGGTCATCCCTGATGTAAAGAATTATTAATACAGAAATGTGATGTTATAGGTTTGCTATGATCTACACAGACACAGGGAAGACTGCTGACTTAACAGCTACAAGGAGTGCAAATCAGAAAAGATCCTTGCTGCAGAAGCATACTTTTCAAATGACCATATCTGAGGATGTTCATGCGAAAAGGTGCACAAAGGAGGATGGGAAGCATGGTCTATGGTTCAAGTCAGTGCTTCAAGGGTGACTACACGCTATACAAGTTTTCACATTCATTGTATTAAGTCACTCTTAAGTCAGAGACGTCAGAAGCATCTTCTTTGGGCAAAGAGGAAAATGGATTGGGCTAGTGCTCGTAAAATTTACATTTCATTTAGAAATCAAAAATTTGAAGGAAGAGTGGAGAGACACAGAATCCAAGCCTCTAGTGATCCAGTGTAAACTTTTCACAGGCAGTGATGGTTTTGTGAACCTTATCTTCTGCTGGTGTTTGTCCACTGCGTACAATCAAGTGCAAAGTAAGGACAACCAGGAAATTAAGGGCACTTCATGCACAGAGCCTTTATCTGTCGCAAGAGATTTTAAATATGATGCTGCGACATGTGACATCTTCCTAGTTAATTTTCTCCAATGTTTTTGATTTGTGGAAATGTTTCTTTATCATTCATTAAATTTTTTTCTTGTAAGCCTATTTTTATAAACATTCTGGCTTTTTAGACATAAAGAAGGGTCAGTTGCAGATGTTTTAAGAGGATTGAGGACTCTTTTAGAAATTGCATAATTAAGTTAACCCTAGATCCCAGAGAAAGGAAGCATCAATTCAAGCCTCAACAAGTTCATTGCCAAATTTTCAGACCTTTTTTTCCCCATACAAAGAGGCACAAATCCAGTGTCATTTAGCAGAATGTTATTGGCAACATGGTGTTTCATCAACCAAAAGTTGTTTTCAAGCACACAGCCAGGAGAGAAAGGTATCTTTTTTTTTTTTTAAACGGAGGGTTGTGAGTACCTCGGAAACACACACTGAGAGAGGCTCTTTTCATCAAGTATGCAAATCTAGAGAGCACGTGACTTTCTGCATGTTCCAAGGACCCCTCTGGCTCAGTCTCTCCTAGTTTCAGTCCTCAACGGCCAGGGCTCCATTTTCTCCCTCCCAGTCTATGATCTGAATTTTCTGTTGTAGTCGAGTTTTTCTTTACAGTCACTTGAAAACATCAGCTCTACTCATTTTTTATAACTGATCCCAAAGATTAAGAATTTATCTTATTACATCATACCACCTCAAGGAGAACATTGATTATGTCACACTATAATTTTAGACACCTTAGAAAGGCAGAATAGACTTATCTTTTTAATAAAAAGACAGCAAATTTAATAAGAATAAGTGTTGCGCAGATCTGCTCATGGGTTCAGATGTGTGTCTATAAACAGACACATTAGTGTGTCACTCTGCAGCACGTCTCAGCAAGTGAAAGAAATCTGGTCCAATCAGCAGCACCCTCAACTCCGGTAATATAAGAAATCCACCAAACATTTGGCTGGTTTTGCAACAGAGATGAGGAAGGCAAACACCTCAGTCTCCACAGCAGCATTTCATGGGAAAAGGACATTAATTATTTGAATGTTTTAATTGTTTTTCAATAACGTAGCACAAACTTGAATGAAGATTTTATTGAGAATAGAGTCAATCTAATGATTATTTTAGTAACGATTATTCTTTTGACTAGTGAGGACTAATTGGATAAAAACAATTGCACTTTCTGCAGATTTTTCATTTAGCAATTTAAGATAATTTTAGACAGTATTAAAATATGCAAACAATACAAATAAATAATTGTTCCTTTTTCAAATAAACGTTTATTAACTCCTGAAATGCCATAATATAGTGTTCCTTTAGTGAACTTTTGATCGTTTGCAGCAAAGGCAGTGCAGAGTTAGTCTTGATTATTTTACTCAGTTATTTAAAATTAAAATTGATAAGTAAAAGCAGCTTATTTGGAGATTCTTTTTTTTAACCCAGTGAAACTAAAACTATGCCACTTGAGGAGCTCTGAGATCATATTTACAGACAAAATATTTTAAAGTGTGAATATTGTTTGTACAGTTTTGGCTTGATTGCTGCTCTGTGCTTTTTTCCATCAAATTTCCTCTTCTAGAGTCTAGGTATTCCACTTACTGATTATTTGACTACTAAATTAGCGGAGGATTGTTTTAATAATCGACTCATCATGATGAATCTATTAACTGTGTCAGTTCTGACTGAGAACAAACGAATGTTTTTGCCTTGTTGCGCTAAAAAATTACACGTGAATTGAAAGTATAAAAATCAAAGTGTTAAAAAATATTTAACTAATTTAATTTCCATCAGTTAAATGTTTAACACTGTGTAAACCCATTACATGCGACTGACTACTCTTTAGTGTTGTTGTACTGCAGGTAAATGGGGGTTGTTGAAAGGTAATGCCATCAGCCAATAAACGGCTGCTTTGATTAGTGAATTCTTATTTCATCTAACATCAAATTTATACAGCAGCACAAGCTCTATTTCAGGAGCCAGCTATTACAGGGTAATTACTTCATGTTAGATTATGTCATTTACTCAGGGAAGATGAGGAGTAGAAAATGAGCCACCACCATCAATTGATGTAAGATAAGTCGATCAGGGGAATAGGCGGTATATTTGCTTGATCTCTGTAAGTCTCAAGGTGATGATGTGAAATTTCATGTGAAGTGTCCCACTGCTTGCCTCTCTTTGTAATGGAAGTGGTGATTAAAAGCTATGTTTCTCACACATGCAATTTCTTTATTGATTTGTCAGCATTCCTAGAAACGGCTTCCAATGAAAAATATCTACAGTATGTAATCATTGCTTGTCTCAATTACAATGGTGAAAGAAAATCGTTACACAAAAGACCCCTCAGGGCAGCGTTAGAAAACGGTGTTGGGCGAATGTTCAGGTTCGTGTGTTGACAAGTGCTTGTGCAAATGTGTGTGAGTGGAGAATGCCTTGATCACATACATTGGCACGTGACTGATGGTCCTTCTTTCTCTCTCTCTTCTGCCCACGCCTCACCTCTACTCCCTTTTCCTCTTTTACTATTCTCTCTTCAGGCTTTGAGGACGGGGGAGGAAGATGAGACCTCCCAGCCCTCTCCTGATCCTGCTGTACTTCACCCTGTCCAAGAGTGTGAAAGTGGTCTCGAAGAGAGGCTCAGGTATTTAATGAGCCTTTCCTAAACCCTTTGCATGAATGCATCGATTGTCACATGTCTTAATATTGATGACGCTACGTTATAATCTGTTACATCTGTCACTGGCACAGTTGCAAGATTATACTGGTGAAGTTTTATAAATTACTATATAAAATTTCTCATCGAAGCCTTCAAGGCACTCGGTGGTAAGAGGATCAAGAAGGGAAAAATACAAACAATGCCACAACTTTATTTATTCCATTCAATTAAAGTGAAATTAGAGGAGTGTTGCTCAATATCAAAAGTGTTAAATGAGCTTCATAGATGTCTTCTTGTTAACAAGAAGTCATGCAGTACCAATCATGTCATAAAATGGTAAATATTAGTTTTCTAAAATTTACAGAGGCTCACCTAAAATTACCTCGTTCTGGGCAAGTTGTTTTTGCTTCAGTGGTTTTATAATCAAAGTGTATCATGTCTCATTGAATGTAATTCTCAGAAGACTTTTTTAGGTACACTTATTCTATTACTTATGAAGCCATGTAGTGAAATAGCCAACTGTGGTTAAGATGACTGTGTAAGTTCAAACTTACTTCACAACGTCTCTCTATTTTACAGAGAAGGTTAAACATATCCACTGAGGGGCATTTATATGGAAGGACAAACAATCAGGATAAACAACCAACCAGAAAAGACAATTGTCATGTAAACACCCCAACCAGAATACACAGTATTAGTTTGTTGTGATGTGCTTTTTAATCTTTGAGAATTTCTTTTAATTAATGTTCATGCATGAATATTGCTTTGCATTACATATTTTGACTGCGTTATCTGAATCAAAAAGATTTCTCATTTTTTTAAAAAATTAAAAGTGCCATAATGTAGTTAATTACATGGATATAATAATCTGAATCTGAACTGTTTTTATTATGTTTGAGCCAGCAATGAAGTTCTATCAAACAAAATAAAATATCTG
Source organism: Alfaro cultratus (assembly GCA_903066825.1). Lineage (NCBI taxonomy): Eukaryota > Metazoa > Chordata > Actinopteri > Cyprinodontiformes > Poeciliidae > Alfaro > Alfaro cultratus. The sequence goes on along the minus strand of CAEFZX010031523.1, from coordinate 42,478 downwards.
GGTTAGTTGAGTCAATCATAACCACAACCTGGAGATTCTCCATTGCTGAGTGTCATCGTAAACAAAATCATTGGAGAGCAAAATCCTGCTCGCTCACGCCCTGCCCATATTCACGCCCACAATAGTGAAGAGCAGACTGTAATAGAGACACTACCAAACTGGGGTACAACCGAACCAGATATTAACCAGTTAGAGTGAGACGTGACAATGGAAAACCCTCTTTTGATTCTGCAATTGATGTTAAAAATAGTTATCATGCATCACATGCTTAGAAAGCTGACAGGTAATTGCGAAGACTGTTGCTGTCTCCACAGTAGAAGCACTGTTTGGCAATTTGGCTATAATTGCAGTTGCTTTTCCTTAATTGTGTCTTAGGTGAAGAGTACACAACTTAATGAAAAGATATACAGTGTACATCTTTGAACTTGCCCACCCTAACTCAATACGGACCGAGAGTGACGGCTCTCGAATGATCCAATTTCTCAGTGAAAGGGGTTACCAAGGGTTAATGTGAAACTCATTTTGGTTCTAAATGCCAGAAAATTGAACATCAATTCTGAACAAATGCATAGGTCAAAAAAGAAAATAGAGTGCAAAAAGACTTGGACTTGAAACTTTTCATGACATGAATACTGGTGTGTTAAAGATGGAACCACCTATGTGAATCCAAGCTGCCAGTCAGAGTAAAAGGAGCTACATGATATTCTTAATTTGCACATCCTGTTTTCATAATAGTGTAGCGGTATGGGGTGAATTGCCAAAAACCACCCAAAATTTTAGGATACTCGTTCAAAGCACATCTCTAGTAGGACATAACCTCATATTCAATAAAAAAAAAAAAGTGTGTGTGTTCGTTTTGCAAACACATACACAAACATATTTCTGTATTTCTTGGTATGGTTGTATTGCAGACATAGACTTACTTAGCTCTTTAAAGGCTGACCTTTATGCAAGCATTAGCGTTTTAATGGCAAATAAAAAGGCGAGCTAGAGACAACAGGAAGAGAACTCATCAGTAACTTATGGGATGTCACAACCAAAGAACAAAGCAATCTTTATCCACAAGTCCATTACAGACACGCTTACACATAGCAGCTTTATTGTCAAGTTTATTGACTGCACCATTTAATTGTAGTTAACTCTTATACTGCTATCCACAGCTATGTTGTCTTGGCCAGTTTCATTTGCTTCTCAACATATTTGGTAATATTTTGGAATGCTGCCTCATTTTTTGTATCTGTATAAAAAGCAATATGATCATATCATGATCAAAACGGTTGAAAAGTTGATCTTGAAGATGTATGGAGAAAACCCCCCGACTAAATCGAAAAAAATTCAGATTTTAGAGTTTCACTTCCGCTGCCTATAGTTTCCCTTGTGCCAGGTCTCACCAGTGGGCAGGGGGGGAATTTATGTGCCAAAAGAAAACATTCACAATAAAAGGTGCTTGAAATGTAAATTATTATTTTAAATATAATTGTGCAAACGTGTAAGAGATGTGTAAGGTGCTTGAAATGTAAATGAAATAGAAGATTCAGTCGGGTGTTTGCTCAGACATTCATGAATACTGTGAAAAGAGCAGTGAGATATAACTGATTATCAGTTTTGCTGAAAACCAATTGCATAATTAGTCTACATCAAATAATAAATTGGCAACAGTTGCTCACTAACAAGCTGTTAGCTTTATGGACTGAATACAGTAATGCATTGCGAGACTAATTAAATACAATATATGCTATTTATGAGCACAGCCATATTTAATAACTAAATGACTCTTTCACATTAGGCATATTGGCATTTTTGTAGCATCATTACATTTAACTGGGACTCTGAATCCATGCATACGCCGAAGCAAGTGGTTGTTGTAGTGGTCATGTTCGATTGTGCGTTTTATTGCACTTGTCAACACATGCAACTACCTTCATTGTTGCATTGTTTGCTTCAGTGGAGTGTTTCCAGATTACAGATACTCCAGAAAAGCAGATGAATTAGGTGGCTCTTTTGGGTCTGTTTGGTCAAGTATTGATAGGAAAAAGTCAATATTGCCTTGTGAGCACAGGTCAGAGGTGAAGTGGCTACCGAGTGAAATTGTGTGCTTTAGTTTGGTGCAATTCTGAATCAAGAAGGCATTTGAAATGTTTAAACACTTAAAACTCACCTTAACTTCAGTTGCAAAAAATCTGGGTTATTTATTCGTATGCACTGTATTAGTAGTTTCTTTCCTATTATTTGCACTAGTCGAGTTTTTAAATGACACAGAAATACTGAACCTGCAATACAGAACAAAAACTAACAGGTTCCAATATGGTTGCCTGGGCGCCTGTCTGAAATAAGTGTGTCGATTTTACCTCCCTGAGTTACAAATTGACTTTGAATTGGAATCAATCCATTTTATTTGTGTATCACTTTTCAGCAACAAGACTGTTCAAAGTGCTTTACATCCTAAAAGCACAAGAATACAAAGTCGTAAAACGACATGCAAGAATTGAGAAACCAGTGTCAAACATTACCTTTGCCACAACATATTGCTGTTTTATTGATTTTGAAGCAGTCGCCTGCAGAATTGCCTATTATTGTCTTAATTTTTCAAGTTTAAAACATGTTCATTTGGTATAGAAATATGTATTTGAAATGTGAAAAAAATTTGTTTCAATAAATGAGTTTTCTCAAACACACTTAATTTTTCCCACCCCATTTCCCCCCTGTTTTCCTTCACTAAACTGAACTAAAAATTGGCTGAAATGGATAAGATTTATTAAAGTAAAGGAGATTAAATGGCTGATTATACCCTTAGTGGATGCTTGATGTTTGGTTCTTGGATTTTGAGCATTTGTCTTCATGACTGCTAGAGAAAAAGCTGTGAAAGGCCTCCCCTGACTGCTGTTACCTTTTCTTAACCTAGCTTAATTTGAAGAACTGAAAACCAAAAGTTAGACAGAGATGTGGACCATTGCTTGGATAACGGTTTTAACGAGGTGTTTGTGGGGCATTGTGTTTCAGATGGGAATACTCTATTGTTTCTTGGCTGAAGGACAGAGTTTGGAATTTGACTCCACTACATTGTGTTGATAGATACCAATGAGAAATCACCTATAAAGGCTTTATTGGCCCTCAAGGGACCCTCGATGGAGCAACTGTTCCATTGATTTGTTCTCCTAATGTAAGAGTGGCATTCCTTGCATTGTAATACCCCAAAGATCCAGTAATTATTCAATGTTGAGTCTGTGTGGGTTTGCACTGCCTGCAATAATGACTTTCCCTAAGGTGTGCAGACTTCATATGCCTTTCATTCTCATTTTCTTTGTCTCATTCTTGGTGCTGCTGAAATCTTTAATGGCCAGGGAATCTCATTGGAATTAGATATCAGTTGGGTTGAACTATTGCTCCAGGTTTCTCAAAGTTGCTGTCTCTGCACACAGAAAAGGGGATGTGTGTATCAACCTCCTGCGTTTGACCCACATCCTTGTGTGCATATGCTGTGCTGCAAAGGAGGGTTTCTGCTGCAAGTGCCATGCGTGATCGTTCAGTGGACTGACCACGGCCATGCTGACACTGCTTGAGATTCACTCCCAGGGACTGGGAGCAGCCCTCTGACAGAAATGGACTGTCAGTGTTCATCCATCAGCATCCAGTTGTTCCAGTGGTGCTCACACAACAACACGATAGACATTTGGCGTGAGAGAGGGGGCGATAACAAGGCTTGCATGTGTCGTGTAAGTGGTGCTGAAAGATGGATAGAGTGAGTGACATTCTCGACCAATTGTTTAGTATTTGGTAAAAGAAAACTTTTACATTTTGTTGATGGTCAGCTTTATGCTGAAGCTGAACAAAAAGGTAAATATTTATTCAGATCTGTTTGTACTGATCTCTTTTCTGTAGAAAAATTGTCAGCAATTCAGGATAATGTGACAGTGGTTATTGAGGCACTTTGAACTGCCTTGCTGGTGAAATATGCTATACAAATATACTTGATATGACTTAACAATAACCTGATAAACAGGAGACAGATGCTGTTTTCATTAATTCAGAAATTTGTATTTATTGTTTTGCTGTATAACAAACAATTTTACTTGTTTTTGTTTATAGAAGAGCATTTATAAACAGGAATTTTCAAGCATCACTGCAGACACTATTGAATTTAGAATTTAGAATGTAACTTTTGCTACTTTTTTATTGCAGTCATGTTGCATTAACATTTGATAAACTTATGCTTTGCATAGCTTGGTTGATGCGCTACAAACAATGTGATGGAAACATGTCTAATTCACATTTCTATTTCTTTCTTGAGCCATTTTAAAACAAAAATGCTCAAAATTCTCATGACTAATGGATGAAAACATAGCTGGTCTGGAATATTGTTTTATAACTTTGTTCTGCTTCTAACCTCTCCACAACTTTATCCGAGACTTGTCTACGGTGTTTTTTTGTCTTCATGATGCTTTTTGTCCTCTAATGTTCTTGAACAAACCTCTGGCAGGTTTGTTAGAGACGTATAAAATACTGGTATAAAATACTGCTTTTATACTGGGATTAATTTACACACATGTAGACTTCAATGATTTGGTGACTTTTGAAAGCAGTTTGTTTTAATTTGAGTTTTTAGGTGCATCATGGTATATGTAGTTAGCTACGAATGCTCACGGCACTTTTTGAAGCTACTTGTTTTTTCCCCCTTCCAATTTATGGCTGTGCTACTTTGTGTTGTTTTAATCCAGATAAACTACTATAATGATGAGTCTGTTGTAACAAAAGACAAAAGGCTCCTGGAGCTTCAATGTTTTGGAAGAACAAGATGTCAAAGTAAAATACTTTAGATAAGTGTTCAGGGACCTATTTCAATCATATTTATAAACAAAAAAAATATTTAAAATCCTTTAATTCTTTGTGACTTCATATCCTTCACTGTTCACATTTTGAAGTGCGTAGGTAGAAAGCAAAAGGACTTCTCTTATTTGTTGAAGATAACCAATGTTCAGAAATGAGTAAGCATTTTGAATGAATAATGAAATATCGTCAAGAAAGGAGAATCAATCTGATTCCACAGTAGCAAGCAGGAACTTCTCAAACTGAAATTGAGCCAACAGTAATAAACTTGTACTTCTCTTGCTGTGACAAGTCAAATTGCTTGGCAAAGACAAAATCTGTTCTATGAGCATAACTGTCTATCAATCAAAGTCGCCTCATCAAAAGAGGAATTTTAGTGCTGTGCCATGAGGATGATGCCCAGGAAACAGTTTGTGTTGTGTTTTACCCCAGGCTTTCTAGACAATAGCTCTCATTATGGGCTGTACACAGATGCAGCTCCTTGCTACCTCACAAAAACAGAAGTCAGTAAAAAGTCACAAAAGAGAAATCACATCGATAGGAACTCTGAATGCTATTTTAGTTAAAATTGTGTCTTTTAAACATACTGTACCTCTGCAAACTGTCTTTACTGGAGCTTTTAAAATGTGGCAAGTAATTTGTCCGTGGAGCATCATCGCACCATACAAGACCTATAATCTGAATCCTACATTGAAAACTTATGTTTTGAAAAAAAAAAAAAAGAATTTATACCATGCTCAACATTGAATGTTGCCATCACCCTAATCTTTTCTCTCTTCAATGGCTCTTTCCCAGTTTCAATTTGAACTTTTGCTGGACCTCTCAAAATATTTCAGTCGCCCTTATTCTAAATCTACCAGGGCCTTGGATCTTTAACTTAATTTGCAAGAGGCATTTTATCATTTGGCATAAGTAAGTAGAGCCTTTTGTAAACACAAAATTAAGAACTAACTTAAAACAGGTGAGGGGAAAGTTGGTAATGTGCCTGGTGTATTTGCACAGTCAATAGTTGTAAAAAGATCTATTTTAAATAGCTGTTCAATATCATTTCCTGTTTGAAAGACACTAAATGCCATAATAATGAAACAATTATGGATGCTCACAAAGTGCTACTAGCTGTGACTGTGGCAAAAGCCACTGCAGTCAGCTGTCTCTGCACTCTGTTATGACAGCTTATTGCTACACAGTGCTGGCAGCAGAAGACATCAGGGACATTTGTGTGTTTGTATGTGTGTATTCACTGTCTGTAAGATTTCAAATTCATGTGCGCTATAACATCCAGACCTTGGTCCCCTCGTTTCTCAAAGCAGGGATAAAGAAAAAGAAATGATACGGCCAACATTCTAAATGACTCTGCAAAGTCTCGTTCCAAATCTCTGATAAGAGTGTGCCATAGATAACAGTAAATCTGACATGGCCCCAAGGCAATGTGGGAGATGAAGTCCATGGAGAGGATGCTTGAATAACCACTCGATAAGCACGAGGAAAGGAATGCAAAAATCCTGCCCGTCTGTCAGTCAGTTAATTTATTTGTCAAGGTTCTCTCGATTCATTCCACAAATCACACTGCAGCAATTTCTCTGACACTTGAAAACTGAAATGTGCTTCTCTATACATTTCCTCTGTCAAGCCGATGAGCTAAATGACATACACAAATAAGATGTAGAGAGACCTTGTCTCTGCTTGTCATGCTCATCTCATTCCCCAGAGGCCTCCGAGATGCTTGTATTGAACATTCATTCCCCTCATTTCTAGGGCAGGACATGAGCCTAATAGTTTATTGACGGATCAACTGTCTACTTTGACATCCAAACACACTAATTTATGGCTGCAGTCAATCGCAAGCAAAATGACTGATCACGCTGAACCGTTAACTCAATACGCCTAAAATTAAACAACCTTGATTCAGCTGCTTTCCATTCTTGTTATTGTTTTAAACAGAGAGCCAAACTGGTTGCATTTAAAGTTCACTGACAGCCCTCTAACACTGTTGCATATCTAGAAGAATCACACCTAAACGTCTCCGTCATTCACATACGGTGGATTGCTGCAAAATTTACTTTAGCGCTACTTAACTACTGTTGTGATGACCCAATAATAACAGTAACTAATCTAATAAACAGCGTCAAAAAATGAAATATTCAGTATTTCAAATTACTTTATCACATATTCAATTCAGTTCAGCCATTTTTTACTTTAAATCATAACATTATATGATAATTCCCTTAGAATTTTCAGAATTTTTCTATATTTATTTATTTATGTTGGCTTGCGTTTTGCTGATGTTTCTAAAAACAAGCTAGCAGATTTTTTTATATTTTTTTACACAATGTAACCTACGTTACCAGTAGTTAACAATAGTTGCATTATTCAAGTCCTGGATTAAACATTATGTATTTCATTTTATGAGGTAGACTCACTACTTTATGTGAGAAAGAAGTTGCATATTAAATAGGCGTTAAGTAATTGTAGACCACCTCAAAGTTTTATGAGGTTGTTTTGTATCCAGATGTTAGGGCCTGAGGTTTTCTTGCTGGGGTTTTTATTCCCTTCAATGCAGCCAGCCTGAAGTGACAGACATTAGTCCATTTACTTCAAACTTTACTTTAATTCAAAATTCATAATATTCTTAAATACTGACCAGTATCTACAGTATATAAATATTTGACATGTTTGTCACAATATGCGATACCTAGAACTTAAAAAAAAGTAAATCAGTTGACTTATTTTGTATTTTGTACCAATTACCTCATTGTTTGGTCTATTTGAGCCCTAAAAGCTAGTGTGTTCTGATGGAGAAGAAAGTGGCTTGATGTCAAATTTGTCTTTACGTGGAACTTTTGACTTGTCAGCACAGCCTGGTTTCTGATTAGTTAGGCTTATAATTATTCATCCCACACCAAACGCACTTTAAAACCGTGTAGGTGTGTTAAAAGAAACACTTCAAAGATTTGATAGGAGATTACTTTTCTCTAAATGCATTCATTTCTTTCCATTTAGATCCAAGTAATGCGTTTTTCGATACACCTGCATACATCGCAAGATTGGAAACTGTGTCACAGTGGCTTAAGAATTCCAAGCTCATCATTTTTGCACGTCTCTCCTCAAAGCAGAAATGACAAATCCAGAATGTATTGACAGGTAGTCACCTTTGCTATTGTGCAAGGCATCCATAATAAAAGAAAGCATCAGAGGGAAAGAGTTGTGAAAATGAGAGGGAATGTCCTTGCATAGGCATATTAAAACTGTACATATCAGGGGTTGTACTTGTAATGTGAATGATAAATAAAATCCAAAAGAATGCATTGCAGATTTTTGCTTGTTTCCTGTTTGTTCACTACCCTCACCAATTCACTACAGAGGCAGTTCTGGCCTGGTCAATACCTCTCTCTCTAAATGATGAGAAATGACCTGCACTGCAGTAACACCGTGCCAGTAGATTGATCACATGCAGACTACTTGAGATCGAGTGGCTTGTTTTTTTTTTTTGTAAAAAGCCTGAGCACATCTGGACGACGTGTTGTGAAAAAAGGAAGCCGTTTCTTTTGCCTGGTTCACGGAAACTGCTCAGAAGAGGAAAATTTGTGTACTGAGGAGAAGTTGAAGGACTAAAAATCAGCTTTTTCAATGGGATGTTTTTACCCACAATGTCACTTTTTGTGACAGCTTATATTTCTAGATGACAAGAAAAGGCGAGCTCAAATAAAAATGAAAAAAACTTCACTACTTTGTTTTGGCCCACTAGGTTTCAACATGTTTTATTCAGCTAGCTCTTCAGATTGTGCAAAAGTAAGTCCCCTTTTCAACTCGGAAGATATCATCGGGCTCTTTCTTGTTTATTCCCTCCCAAGTAAATCTGAAATCATGCAGAGTGTTTCAGAAATTCAGAATGTTTTTTGCTATTCCTTTTTCTTTTTTTACTGGAAACAGAGAAGGTTCAGTGGAAGTTCTTAACTTAGAAAGTAGAAAATTTAAAAAATCAAGAAGCACCCTCTTTGTGTTTATTTTATTAACTTGGACTCATTTATTGAATTGGAGTAAGTGTGCTGTCTGAAAAGGGACATTTAGGAGTGTTCAAATCAACTGTCACTGGTTTACTTATATATCTAAAAAAAAAAATTATTGTCTGAAACAGATTATGGCTTATCTGTAAGCCATAATCACGTAAGATGCAAGAAACACATGTGTGGGATATTTTGCATGGCTTTATATAATATGAGTGTCACTTTCTGAGATGATTGCAAGAAATATTGCACTATTAATTTTTTTGAGGTATACTACTGGTGTTAGTCTGCCGTCCTTGGTCTTACAAGATGTCAAGGGAATAGTGAGAGTTCTTTTTACTGTATACACATATTCCCCTTAAAAGACATACCTCACATGACTGTCTCTTAAAATCTTCAGTGAACCCTGCAAAAGACAGATTTGTAGCACCTTACAATGAGGGCCATGAAATTACCTTTGTTACAGTAGAATCAAGAACAAAACAGTCAGAGAAGCACACATTCTTCCTTTGCAGTCTTTTTTTTTAATGCAGATGCCTAACCACTGACTAATTACCATCATCTTATAGTTATTTAACTAATTGTAATCTGATGGAGTTTATTGTTAGATAATAAATCTTTGCCAATTTGTCCCTCATTTATTCCTTGTTCATATCAGATTGACTTTGAATTAATCATCACCTAACCATTAACCCTTTACAAAAATGTCACAAGGAGTTCATCACTGGGTAATGATAACGTACCAGTTCTTGATTCATTGATCAGTTATTTATTTAATAAATAAAGACAAGAAGATTTTGAGGCTTCACTTTGTGAAATAGTAACATGAATATTTAAGCAATATTTAGTTGAGTAACAGTTTGTTTTCACAAGACTAAGCATTGAAGTGTGAGTGTAGCTTTACGGATGAACCGGAAAAAATATTTTATATTATCCTGGTCTCAACAAACGAGTGCCAGTGCACATTGTGACATTACATACCAGGTAGATGAGTTTCTGTGACGAATGCAGGAGTCAAATCTCGTCGCTAACATAAACACAAAAGCTATAAATGTCTGGGCAAAGTGAGAGTTCATCTGTTAAACTGCCTGAAGATGAACACATAAACCATAAGCGTATTTGTGAGCCTGCCTCTTTATTATTAAATCGAATATAATTTTAGATTTTTGTGTAGCTTTTCTTCAGGTTATCTTAGAAAGTGAGCTTTTATTGTTACACGTTAATTTTCTAAACTACAGAAAAGTAACTGTTAGGGATGCTCAAATATGAAAAATTGGACTGATGTTGATATCCAATAGTAACACTGGTGTTACGCCACATTTACCAATATTTTTTTTCATAAATATTTTTATCGGATTACTTGATTAATCGTAAGAGTAATCGAGAGATTATTCGATTGCTAAAATATTGGTTTACAGCAGCCATAATTGAGTGTAAACTGAATCTGAAGTTAAATCTATGCTTATTCATGTATGTTGCTACCTTGCTCAGTCCAAGTTTGGCCTTTCAATTTCATTTTAAATACTAAAAATGAGCTTGACATATCATTGAATTAATGTTACAAAACATTTTTGATTGTCTTTTCATTATTGATGCCAGGCTTAAAATATTGATAGGCAGGGGTTACTGAGTCTGTTTATTTCAGACCTTGAAAAGAAGGGAGTTGTGGTGAATATATTTATGCTCCCCACCATCAATTTATTCTTTTTAATCATGACTGGGGTACATCCAAATTTAAATGGTGAGAATGATCAGAGGCCATTCTCTCAAGTTAAATAATGAACATGATGCTTTAAAATGGCAGTTTATGAATTAGTTGGATATGTTTTGATAGTTAGTGTTCATTCGTATATGTTGATTATGTCTGTATACGTCTCAGACTAGGGTGGTCCTAAGTCCAAAAAGCTTTAAAAATGCTCTGTTTGATTCGATGTGTTCTCAACAAATAGAATAAGGGTTTCTTAAATCTCCATTTTTAAAATCAGAGACCAACTTCACCGTCACTAGTCAAGTACGGGAGACGCCCACACCCCTTTTACAGAACGAGATGATGAACCAATGAACACTTGTCTGCAGATAGGTTTTCCCCTGTGAGTGCTCTTCCTACAACACGAATAAACAACACCATGGCCATGTGAGCCATTCTACAAAAAGCTTCTGGTTAAAACTTGTTGAAAATTCTATCTGTACAAAGCAAAGTGTAGTAGATGTTTTCAGCTTAGGCATTATGAGAAGAAGACAAAATAAAAATGTCTGGAAAGGCAGAAATTACTTTCATTTTAGGGCACTTATGTTGTTTCTATTTATTTTACTGCTTCTTGTACTACTTAGGGATTTGTCCACTTTTTGGTGTTTTCAGGTGAATATTTTAGGATGGTACAGAAAAAAAAATGTTAAGGAGGCTGGCCACTATTGCGTAAAATTTAGAAAAATTGTTGGGCTTTGACCAAAGTGCTTGTTAAATCTCTCGTCTTTTAATGAAAACAATGGTGCTTTTACCCCAGCCTTTGGCAAGATGCATAATTTTTGGTTACTGGTCCAAAATGTTTTGCTTTCATAACATATTTGAGTCCAATAAGTAAAGCATGGCTGTGAACTTCATGTTTCAGTTATGTTGGCAAGACCACATTTCAGGGACGCACACATAAAGTAAATCTGCTTTGAAGGGTTAGATATATTAAATGAAATACTCTGCAGTTATTTTTATGGTACATCTCCCAATTAAAGACCACAGCCTAGTAATTATTTTCCTCAATTAATCTGTGGTCAGGAGAAACAGTGTGTGTGCGGTTGAAGGCTGCTTATTCCTAAATGAACATGTGATTAGTGAGATGCAAACTGTAACATGTTTGTTCTGGTCTCTGCTGATAATGAAGCAATTTTCCTTGGCAATAAATCATGTTAGTCCTATATAAGAATAAAATATAGCCTTTGGAATATTCTATGGAAGTGAATGTGAATGCTTAGATGAGTGGTTTTAAATCTCCTGCAGAAATATTCTGTCAGGTAATTAAATAATGATGAATGAAGGATGCCTGAGACATCAAGGCAACTTTTTCTGCATTACATACCTGTTTTAAAAGTACATTGCATGGGATTGGGAAAGGCTTGTGTGATTTGTAATTTTTGTTCAAACACTGATGTTGCCTACGTTTTCAAAGAGATGTTTCTGTGGGATTTAAACTAATCTTTAACTGTTAAGTTTACTCACTAAACAAGCTAAGTTAAGACAATTAAAATTAGGATCTGATGATGATTTGATGGGCGATGGGGATTCAAGTCTAAAGCCTAAGCTACACTAAACTGGACATTCTTTAGATTTGTATTTTTTCCTCTTAGATTTGTTCAAGTGATAGAAGCTGCAAAGCCTATACTCCATAAGTGTGTCATGCTAATGATGGCAATAAAATCAAAATTAAGAGATAATACTGAGCATGGCTAAAGCTGTACAAGGCTAAAGATAAAAAGCAGCTCTGACTTTTACATTATTTACCATTTAATGTTAAGAACTACTTCATGTTACATGTAAAATTTAATGGAAACTGAGTTTGAACAAAATGAGAGGGATGCAGTCAGTAAGCAAGAAAAGACAAAGTTAGCCTATACATCATAATTTTTTAATATTTGAAAGAAATTTCTTTTTAGGCATTCAGAGAGATAAAGTTACTAAAAGACAATGCTTTGCAAAAATTTTACATAAAAACTGTCTAAAGGCAACACTTGTGAGGTTATCCTGTGCAGTTAGAGTTGAATGTTAAAAACATAGACTCCATTTGCCACCATGTTATGAACCTAGGTCAATTTTGTTGTGCAAAAAGTAAAATGCATGCAACAGTCAGTGTTGTGCATCTAGAGGGGCGTACAAGAGCCCCATTGAAACCCTGAAAAAGATTTATTGGGTATAGAAATAAGTATTTTTCAGGTAATTAAGAACCAAAGATAATCCTTCTTCAAATATAATGGAAAGTCTGTAAAAAAAAGAACCATTTCAAAAAAGTTGTTGTGGTACTGGATTTGATTATTACTTAGGATTCTTTATTTCCACCATCTTCTAAAGATTTAATTTGTTGTCACTAGAAATATGGAGTCATATTTGATTGTTATTTGACAATCAAACATGATTGCCAAATAATCATTTTTGATTATTATATGACTTTGGAAAACCCAGAGGTTACACCGCAGGCAGCAAAACAACAAAGACCAAAATGTTAGGAACCCCTCCAGGCTATAAAGTAGAATTACTCATAGTCCTCTGTCATCTTCCTCTGGTAAAGGTTGTTGTTATTAGACCTTTAGAAGCACATGCTTTCAGTAAGTACACAAACGCACATCCTAAGTTATGTGCATTTCTCTCTATCCCTCATTAGGCAAAAACTTGCAAAAAAGTGAACCCCATGCAGAGAGTATGACTTTGTATGCAAATGAGAGGAGCCTCTGCCTCTACACTGCTGTGTAGAGGCATAGCCTAGTTGTGCTTATGTGTATTTTAGTTTTAGTTTTTTTTTTTTTTTTTGGCAAATGTAGGCTGATTTCTAGGTAAGCAGTTCTTTTTCTTTTTTTTTTTTTTTTTTACATATCATTAGTAGCCGTGCAGTGCAACCCCATCACCCTGACAACTACATCCCTTCCTTTCCCTTCTGCTTATCACCATAACAACTAATCTACCGTAAATAGTGCTTCCTCCCTGCCTGCCATGTCACATTCTTTCTTTCTCGCCACCTCTCTATCACTCTTTGCTTCATTCAATTTTTTTTCCTTGTGTCTCTTTCCACTCATCTTGTTGTCACATCATTGCCGTCGTCATTCTTTGCCACCATTTCTTCCATTTTTTTGTGTCGTTGTACGGTTCAGAGCTCAGATTCCCCCCCCCATCCCACTTCAGATGTGGGTGGTTCTGATGACTGCACAATACCCTTTCGGCTGCCTCACATTGTCAAGTGCCTGAGTTCAAATGACGATCAATACAAAAAAACAGCTCAAACAAGTTATCCAGAAAAGTCCCTAAACCTTTCCAAAACCATCCTTTGCATACCTGCATACTTGAGTCTTGTCGATCGATGTGATCTTGAATGGAGGTATGTGTTGAAAAGATTCAAGCCTTTGTGTTCGACCTGAATGTGTTATTGACAGTGGGCCTGGCCTGATGACTTGATTGGGTTACTATGCTCAGGGATTAACTTGCCGGCCTGGCAGGCTTTTACAATCAAAGACCGAGCCGATGGTCTGTTTTGCTGAGTTGCTCTGGGATTGACTCAACAGCCGGATGTGTTAATTCAGAGTTATCCCAAGGTTGAGCAGGTTAGCAAGGACTCACAAGCTGTTTCATAGTTTATGTTGACAATCTATATTGTGATTTAAAGGGAAACTTAATCGTTTCATCAACTGCAATTAACCTAGATTAATTTATGGTGTTGAGACTGAAGTTGGATAGTTTTGAGACATTGGGTCTCAAATTGTGACCCGGTTTGTTGGGATAAAGAAGAGGCTAGAAAATCAGTCCTTGTTCTGCAGGCCATAATTTTGATCTGCAGGTCAAACATCACTGGATTTCTGCCACAGGATGAATTAATAAATAGAAACATTATACATTATTTTGTTACTTAAGAATCTTAATTTCCACTGAGATGTGTTGATTTTAGTTCACACTATACAAGTGTGCTGGAGTTTTGCCTTCAATATTGAAACTCTCCTTGTTTTTGAATGAGACCCAGGCTTTAATCAGTAATTAATACTCCAACCCTATGTAAAGAAAGTGGGTTGTGCTATTGATTTTAGTTCAGTTTTTTATTTTTTAAGAAAACGTAAGGCTTACACATGAAAAGTAGTTAGCCAGGGTTAACAATTTGTATTCTTTGGGAACAAGATTCAATATTTTTGCTATATTTCTTATGCACCCATTACCAGAGAATCTCTCTAAAAAAGGAAAGCGCTGGCATTCAAAGCAAAATAACATGCACCCTAACACTGACATTACTGTCTTAAGGAAATATTTTCCAGTTGATTTTAGACTAAATACTGTACATAACAAGAACTTTTCTTGAAGCTACAGTAGAAGGAACTTGCTTCGTTTTATTGTAAAGCTGATGTGACTCCATGTAGGACTCCATTAGTAGTTTCATAACTATCTTTGGAAGTTATAACTTTAGACTTTCCACACTTTGACTCATTTTCAGGTAAATCCCGTGTCCTGCCTCTGATGCCAAAACTCAGTAATGTTGGGTAAATAGACCAAAGCTGGGATTAAATATTAGTTGTTTTTTTTTAACCAAGCAGTTTGTTGCACGTGAGGTCAACATTGCTTACCTCTGCTGCATTTCACAGCATGTTTCTTTGTTCATTACGTTCATCTCCTTTGCTCTTTCCACTCATCCTCTATCCAAAGCTCAAGGGAAGCCCTTCTGGGGCCCTCTTATGTAACTACCACCCACTCGCTCTCCTGGATATGTGCATGTGCAAAACACAACGTGAGTGTTAAGGTGGGAGGAGAGTTGATATCATTGATTTACACAAAATATTACTTTCATCCTTACTGCTGACAGCTGAAAGCTTGATTACTGTCCTCTCAGATGAAAAGTTGGGACAGCCTCATTGTGTTTGACTGGCAGCACATCAAAGCTAAACACAAAGTGATAAAGAAATGGAGTATACCAGTTAAAATGACTTCTGAAATAAGACTTTTAAATTAAGCCCCCCCCCATATTCAATTCCTATCACATCCTTTTGTCTTGCTGAAACATACCTGGCTTACAGTAGGTGAGGTCGCAGCCGGGTCCTGCTCTAAGCATAGGCCACAAAGACAGCTGTCTAGAGCAACAGCTCCTGAAGGGGGCGCTGCTGCAACAACTCACAAAAAAGTTGTTTCAGCAATGAAATAAATAGCATTAATGTGCAGCTCTGATTGATGATCTTTTCTGATGCTTTGTATTAAAAATAAAAATCCACCCCCTTGTACTTTGTTGTTCCTCATTCTGATGGACCTCCCACCACTGCCAGTCAAATTCTCCCAAAAGCTAATTAAATCTACCTACCATTGTGCAACAGCCATCTGATAAGGTAAAGACATTTTTAAAAGGTAAAATGTGCTTAAATAAATTTGCAGTATACCTGGGAGTGAATGCTATGTATGCATTATTCAGAAAATAGTTGGTAGTTGGTAAATGACTGGCTGCCTAATAATGATGCCATACAAAACTATATGTGTGCAATATGTTGCAATGTCCTTTATTGAAAATATCCGTAATCTTAAATATGTCAAGCACATCAAGTAGTCTGCTGCATCTGCATGTTTTATTTTTACCACTTAGTAACAGACCCATCTCATCTACATCTGTCCTGAACAGCTGCACTGATAACATTGCTACGTTTGACTATCATTCAAAAACAGTTAACTGTCTTGTTGCTGAAATGTGCCATACTTGACTTGACACAGTTGATTATAATAAATTTTTTAATGTGCCAATAAAATTGTAAAAACCTTCCGTAATGTCCAAATAGGGATGGAAAACAATGTGTTCACAGATTCAGTTTGTATTTTAATAATCTTGTCACATATTTGATTATCTCCAAAGAGCTCTGTTTTCCAAGATAAACACTATTTGCTATTATAAACAGTATTATAACCTTCTATTACCAAGCTAAATGGTGCAAAATAAAATGCATTTTTTATTATAAAGTAATTTTCAAAGGCAACCAACAGTATTTACTCCAGTTCCTTACATTATATAGTAAAAATCAATTAGCTTCTCATAATTAAACCTTGAATACAAAGAGCAGTTGAACGCCCCAACATTTTGGGTTCAACGGGGGCAAACCACAGTCTTGTCTGAGGCACCAAAATTACTAGAGCCGGCTCTGCTGCAGCCTGTATTGTCTAGGCTAAAAATGCCTACCCTTCCCCTCTCTTTCCCTCTCCTCTTCTGCCTTCACATAGAGGTTGTCTTAAGCTACCCAGCTTAACGCTATTTACATTTTCATTATTCTACTGCTACCAGGAAGAAATGGCATGAAATCCAGCAGTGTTCAGTACATTAGACAAGCTTCATTCTCACAGCAAGTGGATTTACATAAATAAGGAGGCTGATACATTGCAAAGGGAGAGACAGAGGAGACAACAAAAGATGAGGTAAAAAAAAAGCACAAAAGGAGTGAGAACCTTGAAAATACTCAGGTGACATAGGCGAGAAAAAGGAATAGAAAGTCGAAAATGAGGGGACATTGCAGCACGATCTCTAGCAGTTTAAAGTGGGCTCTGAGGGACTGACAGAGGTCCTCTGATCCACTGCATGTAATCAATACAGCTCTGGCTTCCCTCATTACCGGCTTAGATCTCATTGTGCTTACCATAACGTAGGGAACTGGAATCAAGCTGCTCATTGGTATGTGTGTGAGTGGATGGTAAGCTCATTGCTTCTTTAATTTTTCTATTCCCACTCATTTTTTCCCCCCAGGTTTATATCTTTGGCATTTAATATTATTACAAAAGTGACATTTTACACCACCTGCCATATTTTTGTTGTCTTTCATTTCAAAGGCATTTGCAATAGTAACAAATCTGTATCATAATAAGGCATGATGCAACAATAGTACCTCAGATGTAACAGGATGTGCACCTTCCAAAAGGCTCTTTGTCTGATCAGCATGTGGGATATTTTCCCAAAAGTTATGGAGGTTTTGTGCTTATTCTGGTCACCATTGTTTCTGGTCTGGTAACATTTAAAACTGATTTCTTTCTTGTGATTGAATAAAAATGCCAACCTTAATTAGTCAAGTGATTTAGATGCTTTTTGGCTTTTTGTGACGTCCTTGATAAGTTGTCCAAGGTTACCCCCATAAAACTCGGCAGGCATTCATCCAGCGGCCCGCTGTGTTTTTGAGTTAAAAATTGTATAGAGCTGAAATTTGAAAATATCATTTGATATTCATGTGCTGTTGAAAGACTGGGAGTTTAATACCTGAACACCAACTATAAAGTCTTAAAAAAGGAAACATTTGAAAAAGACTTAAATAAATAAGCAATGCTTAGCCCCAAGGGGGCACAAGTAAAGCCCGGTGGCCCTCCAGGCTTATAATACTCTGGAGGAAACACTGTTGTCTGTATAATGTTGGAAGTGTGGCCACTCCTGGGAAGATTCACTACAGTTCCATGTTTTCTCTGTTTGTGGTGCAATGGAATCCCAAATCCTTAAAAATGAACATTTCCATCTGATGTCACTAACTTTGTTTCCTATCTATTCTTGAATTTCTTTAAAGTGAAGAATGTTTCTTGACTTTTCTAAAATGTACAACCAGCTTCACCCTGCCAGTCATGGTTTATGCAGTTGATTTTCCAATTCCACAGGTCAGTAATCAGGAATGGATGCAGCTTGCACTTAAACTAAACTTTTTCACATAATGTATTTCCATTTTCTTAAGCGGCTGTGGAAAAAAACATATGTAGCACTTGGCTTTTAATGTTCTAATCCCAATTAAGACTGCTGCTTTTTGACAAGTTAATGGTGGAAAAAGTTGAATACTTGCATTCTTGTGGAATGTTAGTTTATTTCCTTCATAATTTAGCTTCTTAAAGCTCCCCATTTTTTGTCAAGTCATAAGTGTTTGAAGTTTTTTCTTTGTGTTGTGTAACTAGTCTAATCTAACATTCATATTGCACATTAACTAAGATGAACCTCAACACAAATGGGTTTGCATCAAGAAAACAAAAAATAGCAAAATAATTGTTGTGACATTAATAGCCCTTTCTCCAATTTGAGAAACTCTTTGCTATTCCAGCTCATAACCTCTGATTTTAAATGTGTCAAAGCAAATTAGTGTTGTAGCCTTAAGGGGAAAAAACCCACAATGAAGTTCAGTAAAATGCATATGAACTAACTAAGTATTATGTCAAGGTTTGTTTATCTGCCTCATGTAATCAGTACTTTACAGCAATCATTGTTGAGCCAAGGCTGGTTTTTTTTTTTTTTTGTATTTTGTTGATTTTAGAGAACTCTATTTCCCTATTACATATAGAATACCAGATTATTGTCCAATAATCTCACATAGCTGATTAGGTGAAGTCGGCATGTTAGCTTGCTGATTAGGTGAAGTCGGCATGTTAGCTTGCTAAAATTATTTTACGAATAGATAAGACTTGCGGATGTTTGAGCTAAAAAAATACAGCGTTAAGCAATTTCTATTTTCTTTATCTGCAGCTTAAAGTGAGGCAAATCATTTTCTGTGTTGCACTCTATCAGTTTCTCTTCTCATTCAGTTTAGCCTGTGTTGGATCATCTTTGACATAATTTTTGGTTGTATAGATCCTGCCACAGCGAACAGTGCTGAAAACTTTCCATCTGTTCAAATGTCAGAAGTAGAAGCAGTACAAAAATGGATTACACTGTAATATTTGTTTTCCTGACTTAAACACCTTTTAACCTATTTATTTATTTCATACATATGATGGATTGCAGTGCGTTCTTTAGATTAATAAGAACTTACTAGCAGCCAAGGATTGTCAAAATTTTTTTGCATGATTACGTGAGAAATACTGACACTTTTCACAAATGTAGAAATATTTGTTCTTGAAAACTAACTAGTAAGAGTTTCTTTTTTGTGTGTTTCTTTTGGATTTCCTTTAATTTCCTTGGAATGCTAATGACAGATTGGCTTTAGAAGATTCTTTTAAGATCAACATTTGTCCTTGGCCAATTACGGCCACGGATTTCCCTCTTTCAGTCCTTTCTTGTGCACTTTTTGCAACCACTTTGACCTTGGGACCTTCTCTTCAAAACAGGAAGAAAGACTCAACAAGAAAAGGAAAGAGTTCTGTTTGGCCTCAGTCTCTTCAGTAAAATTTTCCCAGGAATTTCCCATTTAAAGTACTTCTGAGAAACTTGTTGGTGTTGTGTGCTGGATGAATTCATTACCTGTAAGCTTGGGGTTCTCTCAGCAGCCCAAAGTCAACTTGAAGAAAACTGTTAAAAAGAAAGAGGGTCAGTAAGCTTTCCGAGAACATTTTCTAAGAGCATATATAACCTTTTTTTAAATTTTTTTTTTTACCAACTGCACGATGCTACAGAGCACATGCTTTCTATCAGTGTAATGACAGACTTGTAATACAATGGTAAATATAGTTGCACACCATTATATATAAATCATATTTATGGAATTACATTTTTCTAGTTATCTTGCGAAACAGAGGATGGTGCTCTGGGCTTTGACAGATTAAAATTTTCTTCTTGAATGTAGACTAATGTGCCTGACTGAAAAAGTTACAATTTGTCTCATCAATCGAAAATTGATGTTCTTCCAGAAACCTTTGGCCTTGTCAACATTTACGTTTAAAGTTTGCTCCATTTCTTTTTTTGTATTTTCTTAGCCCTTAGCCTGATCCAGAACGGGATTGGCTTGTCTTGACTTTGGAGTGCTGCTCAAATGTTTGCATTTTAATGCTGGAGGGTTTCTGCCTTGTACTTCAAACTATTTTTTGTTAAATGCCTCGAGACATTTATTGTGAATTGTTGCTATGTAAATAAGCTGAATTGATTTTAATTAATTTATCTCCTCTATTTCACATATGTAGAACGTTTTAGTTATTAAACACTGTTCCACTGAACTGTGATGATACCAAGAAATTGGTTTGCATCTTTAGGTTTGTATGTTACTACTTGCACAAATACACTCACCAGTCTTTATTAGATACAGCTGTTTGTAAGCATAGATGGCTAACCCACCAATCCAAGGACATCAGCTTAATGCAGCTATGAGATGTAAAACTGATTCGCTGAACTTAACATCAAATTGGGAAAAGGAATCAATTTCCCAATACATCTCAAGAATGAACATTGTGAAAATGTTCAATATCTTTTCTAACTCATCTTAGTAAGCGAAACTCAGTTATTACACAGAGTGGAATATTTTGAGCCTCTATAGTGTTTTGTAATGGATATGACTTACAGATTATGAAATTCAAAAATTCAATGTCTTAAACAATCAGAATATGACAAGGGATTAATCTAAAAAATGGATATTTGAGACCACATTTTCAGTATTCAGAAACAGTTTCTGTACACTCAATAGTTGGTTGTTGCGCCGTCCATGTTTATTACTGCATCATTGCAGTGTGGATAGAGGCAATAAACTTGTGTTTCTGTTGAGCTGATTGGAAGCCCAGGTTGCTTTGATAAAAACCTTCAGGTCATCTGCAGTGTTCGTTCCGGTGTCTTTCTTCCTGTTGACAATACCCCAAAGAATGATCTAAAAAGTAGAAAATACTGTGTTGAGGGGGACAAAAATACCTTGTTGATATCAGAGCGGAAGGAACAAATTATAGAAAGCCAACAGTAGCTTGAAGTACCACTCATTATAACCAAGGTAGGCAACATACCATCTCTGATTGTGTAGCTTTTAAAAACTTGAAAAACACCTGGATGCAAACTGTTCTCCTGACCATGACAATTAGTTCACTGTAAACAAAAGACCTCAACAGTCACCAAATCCAACAGTGCCATGAAGATTTAATGATGTTCTTAGGGCAGAATAGGGTCAAATCCATTAGTAGTAGCTAATATGATAACTGTAAAACTGCTGAAACACTGAATTCCTTTAAATCTCGACTAAAAACCCACCTGTTTAGAGTTGTATATGAAACGTAATAAATTACAAATTTAATGATGGAACTTGACTTAATGTCATGTTTTGATTGTTGATTCTATGTTGCATGACTGTTTTTGTGTTTATGATGTAAAGCACTTTCAAATGCCTTGCTGCTATACAAATTAAAATTTGATTGATTGATTGATTGATTGATTGACTAATTGATTGATTAATAAAGTGACATTTGACAGTAGAAATGCTGCCTGCCTAAAGTCTCAATGTCTATAGGTGTAGATGTGCATATTTGTAAATCTTGTGAATCTGAATTAAATGATGGGAAATGTACAGTACATTGCCGTGACTGAGCTTGGCACAAATCCCTGTCTGAAGGAAGGTACACAGCATGAGAACACAAATAGGAGGCAGATCATTGCGTACACAAAAGCTGAGGACTTTACACAAGCTGTGCATCCACTCCGCTCTGTTTGATTAGGATGGTCAAAGGTATCCCTCCTTACCCATTAGAAGATTGTGATGAGAGCCTTGAGTGTGACATTAAAATTTTATGCTACCCAAATAATTCTGTTGCAATTGTAGGTTTTGGCTTTGAAATTAAACACCACATCAGGTCAGAGCAATCAAATCACCTGCAAATAAAGCTCAGCAATTGGCTTTGTTTAATTATGAGTTAATGTTTGTGAGATTTAGAGGGTATTTGCTTGGTGCTGCTTTTCACCCACACATATTCAGTGCAGAAATATGTGTGGAAATAATACACACATAATAACACATTATTCCTTTTAAAGATACTTTTTATCAACGCCTTCTAGGCTCACCTGTATTTTCATTGTTTGAGAGAAAGACAGGCAGCAGTGAATGGGTGTAAAAGCAATGTTTAACGTCGGAGGTGAAAGTATGAAGGACGGCACCTCTCCACAGATGCACATCACGACTTCCAAAGAGCCCTTATATCCCTGATCATGTATTCAGTTCACTTTTTTATCCCACTCCATGCCCTGCTCTTACCATCAATAATTTAACCCAGAGGTTTCAGTCAAATTAGCTGAATTATTTTGAAGTAGCCCAACGCCTGCTTTTCACTAATGGAATGGTGCTTTTGGGCAGATGTTTTATTGAAAAGGAGGAGGTTTTAATTCACTTTAAATTTTTGATAAGTAGTGTTATACTTGGATTATGGGCAAACTGGTTTCCCCCGGCCTAATGGACAGGGAGCGGATGGCGGTGTCTTGTTGGAGCAACTTCACAGCCAACACCAAATGCTCTGGGGTCTAAGTACATCCCATATTTCCCACAGAATAGGAAATTTCTGTTTCTGTAAGATTGAAAGAGACAGTAATGACCATAATTGCCTGACAGGGCCCATTCACATCCACAACTCAATACCCTACTTGCTGTATCTGCGCCTCTCTCTTGAGAATACAGACTTTTATTCAGCAACACACTTTATTTATTTATTTATTTATTTTTTGTTTAAACATTGTAAAGAGGCTTTTAAAAATTACTTTTTGCTTCTCCCCTGTGCAAAAGTAACTTGACACAGAGACTGAATACACACCAACCTTACTCTTACCATAATTTTTCTAGCTTTGAGCATTTTTGTACACCATTCCCAGCAATACCTCGTGGTCTTTTCTTTCCCCGTAATGCTCGCTTTAACACCAAGTCCTCCCACCACCAGCCTGTCGCAGATGAACGATCCCGCGTGCCTCATTGGCATGGCATGACTGAGCAAGGCGCAGCTGTTGCTGGATAGAGCAAATTCGGGCTCAGGTCCAGCCTTGCCAGCAGCTGGATTAGCAGTGTGGCCATTAGCATCTGAACTCCTGTAATAGGACAATATGACACGGATTATGCCTTCTGACGAGCTGACAGCAAGACAGGGGGAAACTGGGAGTTGGGGTAAATTCAACCCTGGCAGGCAGACAGTTTAAAAAAGAAATATGTGGGTGGGGTGGGGTGTGGGATTATTTGATGCTGAACAGAGGAAAGAAGTTCATAAACTGAAATTGCAGAGTGGACAAAAAAAGACCAAAGTCAGAGAAAAAATAGGATTATCCACACAAAAGAAAACTCTTTAATTAATGTAATTAAAAAATGCATATATTAAGGAAATGTAGTGTTTTATGAACTGTTGATTTAAAAAAGGACACACACATACTTCCACCGTCCACACCTTTCGGTAATTAACGCTTTGCAATTATGTGAAGGTTTATTATTTATGCTGCTAGAACAGATTTTCTTTCAACTCATGATCATTGTAACCCACAATCATTGAAATGAACAGAAATAACTGCTTGAACTGCACCGCTCTATGGGTAATGATTCAACAGAATGTGTGTGTTTCGCTATTTTAATTGAGTTACTGACATGAATTAGATACAGATACAGAAATGAAGTGACTTTTTGATGTTTTAATTTATTTATGTGTAACTGTAATTTATTATTAATCAATTTGTTTTATTTTCTACTCTGTAATAAAACATAGATTGTTTGTTTAGTTAAATCAAGTAGTTGGGCTATCTTGGTCCAGACCTTGACTACAACCTTTAACTTTCTTGTACATGCACTTTGAATTGTCTTTGGCTGAAAGGTGCTATATAAGTAAAGTTGCCTTGCCTTGCCTTACATATCTTGGTGAGCATTCTTTGCAGCAATAAATGGTATAATTACCTCAACAGCTGTAACATCATTCTTTAAGTCTATGCTGCTTACTTGTTTGCTTTATTTTGTCCAAATATTTAAATTTTCTGAATTTCAACTAGTTTTAGCAATAGTACAAATATTAAGTAACACAAAAGTAAAGATAAAAATGTCTGCAGTTTTTAGCAAAACCTATTAAAATTATGATGATATGGCTACCGTAGGGAGAGAAGTAAAAAAAAGAAAAAAAGATGTTGAGTCCTAAAACCGCAGTCTACATTTTTGGATAAAAAGCCATGAGTATTGCTCAACAGAGGGAGAGGAGGAAGTGCTTTCAGAGGCTGTTATACACAGTCTGATCCCGATTCTCCGGTCTCTCTTCAAGCATCATCTCACTTGAAGGGAACCGATTAGCACTAAACCATCCAACAGAAACCATCCAACAGAATCCGTCTCTAGTTGCTGCGGCAACCAAATCTTTTGTTGGTCTCCTCGTCTTCAGTGAAGTGGCCCAGCTCTGATGAACTTTGAACTTTAGATCGCCCACAAAGTTGTGGCACTCATTATCAACGAGGAAAAGGGATGAAGATGGAGATACAGCAAAATTGAGGGTGCATTTGCAGACATGATTCAAGTGTAAGGTTAGACTATGCAATCCAAGTAAAAAACAGTGCATCATATCCTCTCTCTTAATTCTGGTGTTTGATGTTTTAGCGAATATTAAAAAGCATCTGTTTGTTTTACCAGATTTTACAATAATCTCAAGTGCAGAGAAACACACTACAGGTTTCATACTGCAGTTACTTTTAAGTGGAAACAAAGTCATATTGGACAGGCTGTGTGTGGAAAAACTAAGTCAGATAAATGTATTCAATCAAAGACAATGTTACATGATAAAACAAAGCAATTGTTGTATTGTACAAAGCTTTCTTGCCGAAGACTAATTTCCAAACCCATCTTTAGATGGACTGTTGCTAAACACTGTTGCTTCTGTAGGATTTAAGTGGAGAATAATTTTGAAGGTGATGTCCATAAGAGTACCAAAGTTGCAATGACTCTGTTCCATTTTTGTGCTATGCACGCCTTTAACACACAATTAAATGAGACATTAACATAAGTGCATCTTAAATAAATTCTCCTTTTCATTAGATATTTATGATAAGAGCACTGTAACGTTTAATTCCTACAATTGTCATTGAATGAACTAATAAAGAAAAGTATTTGTGACAGATATCTGCAAGGTAAAGTTCAAGCCCAAGTTAACCACCTGGCCAGTCCTTTCAGACAGTCGAATAGGCGCTCAGAGCCAATGGCCTGCTTTGCTGCTTGCCTCCAGGCTGAAGTGCCTGTCACAGGCATTGGTGCATTTAGATACAATGCTCCATTACATCAATAATGGATAGTAGGATGAAGGAGGAAAGCCAAATAGGATTGGACAGGTCACTCAACAGAAGATAACAAGTATGCATGATGAGGGGAAAAATGGTTGGTTGTTTGTGCACGCAGGCAGTTTGTGACTGCATGCACGGCATTGTACACACGGCATGAACTAAACATGCATGTGAAAGATAAGACGAGAGGCGTGTGGAAGACAGAGGAATACGGCCGGATATCGACATAGTGAGTTTCTGCTACGATGGCACCATTTCACATCAGACTGACCCAGTTTCCACAGAGCCCATACATTTTAGATAATCCCTGAGGAAACTGGGTTGTCACAGTCTGCCTCCCCTGCATGGTTTTACATTGTGGTGTACAGCAGGTAGAGCCAGCGACACAAAATGAAGCACTTAAATGTGCAAGCAGAATCATCCATGGTCGTGTTAAAGAGAGGATATTCATTTCCCGACCGCTGTTAAACTGTCTTCCTTTTGCTTTTCCCTCCTCCTCCACCTCCCCTTCTCCGCCTTTTTCTTTTTGCACCACTTGAAGTAGTTATGTGGTTTTATGCGGCAGCCATTTAAATCATTACCTTTCCAACATTGATCCAGCCAGAACGTAATTTGCTCAATCAAGAGAATTAAAAGCCAGCGTAAGATTGAATAATTCAGCTTCCAGATGAGAAGAGGAGGGGAAGACCAGACAAAGAATGATAGGAGAAATGCCAATGTTAACATAGTGAAGACAAAAATGAATTCGCAAGTAAAAGAAAGGGCAATAACGGATTAAAATGGGACAGAGGCAGGAGTGTATGTGAAGTCAATGAAAGAAAATTAGGCTGCATTGTGATGCAGAAAATGACATACCGAAAGCGGTAGGATTGAGCACAGAAAAAAACAGGTAAGCTAAAGTGATTTTAAGATTTGCTCTCAAGGCTTCTTTGGTAATCAGAAAACATTCCATCATTAACCTGCTGCCCCGTTCTTTCTCTAATTTAGTCTAAAATTCTCTCTGAATTTCTGTTTGCCCTTAAGATTCAATTCTCTTTTGTTAATGACATATTGAGCGACACTTCTGCTATTTCTGTCAGCCTCTAAGCAATCTTACCAAACATTAGGTATGTTTTTAACAATTACTTGTTTACTATGCTTGCGATGTAAAGGCCAAAGAAGTGGGGGAAAGGTTGCCATTATTTTTGCTCAACTTGAATGGTGTTCTTCAGTTCTGTAGCTCCGCCCCTGTTCATGTTACACTGTGCATAGGGGACCAAAAAAATAAACGTACATAAAGCATGCTAATAGATTCATTACGAAGGTAACATTTTTATAAATGGAAAATATGAATCTCATATGTTGATGGCCATGTTAAACTTTTAAATCCTGATGAGGAGATGAGCTGCTAAGCAATTATTGTGGAGTATTTTCATTGATGCTGGTGTAGAGCCCTGGAAATATGTTAAGAATGTGATACTGTTAAATTAATAAACATAATTATCTTATTGGGCAAGCATTTATTTTATTTGGTATTTAGTTAAAACAATTCATTTGGTTTATGGCTAAATATGTGCTAAAACTACTTTATTTTTTTATTTCATAGATTTCTGTCATGATAACGGCCCTTTAAGAAGGACACAATGCATGATGGGAGTTGAAAGTTCATGACCTACTTTTTTTTTATGCTGAAAGAGAGAAAACTACACACGCTGTATGCTCGAACCGTGGATTTTGTTTAATAAAGTTGCACAAAAGCTAGAATCTATATGAGTTTTTTTAGTTCTTTTTAAGGGTGCAACACTTAGTCATAAAGGTAGCTGTTAATGTTAACGTTTACAATGATTACTTTTAGCATTATTATGCTGGTGCTTTTGTAATAATGTTGGCATTACATTTCTGGTTAACATTATTGCGATAACGGTATCAATAGAATGTTTATCTTAGTATGAACAGACATACATTAATTAGTGATAGCATGTTAGTATACTAATGTTCTCAGGTGCAGCTCATTCCAGATCACATCCTAAAACTGCTTCATCTTGCAGCCTCTGTACACAAATGTTATTGAATCACCTGACTAATTTCTAGCACACTTCATCATGGAGAAACAATTAGCGATTGAGCTGAAACACAAATTAAATGTCTGACTCCTTATATAGAGAAATGTCCATGAAAGGAACAGATAATTAATAAACTTATTTTTTTATGTTTGAGAATAAACAGACAAGTTTATCCAACTCAAACTTTAATAGGCAGTTACGTGAATCTATGTGTAAAAATATAAGAGCTGCTGCTTTTTGTAACCCATAAATTATATATTTGAAAAGCTACTTTCTGCTGCAGAAAATAGTCTGAAAGCATTGACATTTACTTGGTCAATGGGTGCCAAGCTGTACTGTAAAATAGTGGAGCAAATTTGGAGAGATATGGGTATTTGTCAGATTTGTTTTAGTTTAGTTCAATTTTATTTAAAACAGTCCCTAGAATATATATATATTTATATTTTATTTATTTTTATTTTTTTCTATGAGTGATGAAAAATTTAACTCCAGTCCAAACTCAACAAACTTGGGTTGTAGGGACAAGACACATTTGAACTCTGAGGTAAAGTATATAGAAAACGGCAGCTGCTGTGCTTCCCAGTTCACACTGTCTCTGTTGCATCACAACAAACCATTGCGCACATTCTGCATTATGCTCACAAACACATTTGTCTGGGGAAACATGCACACACTGGAAAACATTTTAGAGTTTATGTTTGTGTAGACATATTTTTCACTGTATTGACTCCTGTAAACAAAGTTTAGTTTTTGTGAGTTTTGGTGCAGAGTGCTAAAACAGGCTGTCAACTGGCTCACTATTTACCCTGAAGTGGGCCTTGAAGCCATCAAGAACTGCAAATAAACCAAATGCTCTGACCTTCTCTCAAGACGGTATGAAGCTTCAACCTCACAACTTCTGTTCATTTTTGTCTGTAAAAGTAATGTCAAGGCTTTCTTTTGACTTGCAGATGGATTTAATCTGCTTTCAAACCTTTAAATGAAATAATGGCATTTTTCTGGATAACACTCCCCTCACACTCCCCTGTATTAGCAACCAGGATAAAAACTGTTGTACCCAAAATATTTTTAAAATTAAATTAAAGGATAATGAACATAATTATCTGGTTGATATAATTAAGCAGAGTTTTAACCTTGGTGTAGATGGAGTCTAGCAGCACAGCACAGCAGCTAGCAACAGGAAATGCAGAGCACACCAACTTTGGACAGGAACAGATTGGAAAATTTGATGTAAACAACATGAAAGCATGGCTCCATTTCACATTATATCAGCTAACCAGTTTGGTGATGCCGGTGTGATAGAATGGTTGATCTTTCTCTCTCTATCTATCTCTATGTTAGATTCCGATTTCAAAGGTCTTATGTTATTCAAAAATTACTGATAAGCCAACCACAGTCATGAGGAGGATGTGTGTGTGCGCGTGCATTTGAGTGTGTAATGGAAGGTGCCAGCTGAAATGTTTGTTTTTTTATTATTATTTATTTATTTATTTATTTATGGGGCAAGTGAAGAAGGTCAAGACCAGTGATAATCTGTTAATTTCAGATTACATCTGAAATGTTTGAAAGACAAATTCATCTATTTTTTGTTTCCATATTGGTGTATGGTGTGTCCTATTTGTTGATGCCTTTCGGCTAAGCTCAGTTAGCGACTGTCTTGAATTGTGCCATTTATTTTTAATCAGCTTTTTTTTTTTTTTTCGTCACAAATAGAATCCGTTTCAACTGAGCACATGTTGTCATTTAATCTAACTCCTCCAAGCATATCTGCAATGGCCTCACAGGAGTCTTCCTGTCAACTTTACAGGAATCCTGGCTGTGTGTGCCTGGCTGTCAGTTTTCTGCCTCTTTCTCACCGGTAAAAAGGAGGCACATGAGCACCTTCCTCCTGCTGTGCTCCCCTGGCTGCTGTGCGCACCACTGCAGAAAAACTCAAGGGGAAGTGTCTATGATTCGAAAGCACCATCCCACCGAGTGTGTGGGTGTGCATGCGTGTGTTCAAGTAGCTGACTTCACCTTTTCAAATACGTTTTCCTTGATGCTATTAAACACCTTATGCCTTAATAGATTCCTATAACTTTTGCCAGGTGGATAGATGGATGGATGGATGAATGAATATAATTTATTAATCCCAAAGGGAATGCACCAGTTCCAACTAAGTCTTTGCTCATCGACCTCGGTGTTGCAAAACAAAGACTCTTCAAACACTTCAAACAATATGGTATACAACATGTTGTCATGGTTACAACCACAATTTTAGCTGTTTTTATTGGCATTTTAGATAACAGACCATTGCAAAGTGTTGCATAGTTTGGAAGTGAATGTAAAATCACATATGATTATTTTTGCATATTAAAAACACAAAAGCTGTGGCCTTTATTTGCATTCAACCCACTATGTTGAACGACCTTTGGCTACAATAACAGCTCCAAATCTTTTTAGCTCTACATTAACCATTTTCACCCATTCTTAGCAAATTAACTCATTGAACCAAGATTGTCCGTAAGCATATTTTGGTTCTTGCCTCAGATTCTTAATTGGATTTAGTTTTGGACTTTGGTCTATTCTACAACATGAATATGTTTTGAAGGTCTGGCTGTATTGGTTACGGTCCTGCCGGCGTGTCGAGTCACTTACGTTCTCTTTCAGTATGTCTTCTTTTAGTATTGTCTTGTATTGAGCTCCATTAATCATTCCATCAACTCCAACTGACTACCATGTACTCACTGAAGACAACCCTCCTCACAGAACGAAGGTTTCTCTGTCATTAATTTTGAACTACACAGCATTTTGCATGCAGACCAAAAAGTTTAATTTTGGTCTCGCTTGACCAGAGCTTTTGGCCCATCTTTAAACAGAACTTATGCCTCTGTTTAAATAATAGCTTTCTTATTCTGATTACCATAAAACAGTGGAATGCACTACTAATGACTACTGCCTGACTACAAAGGTCTGCTGACTGCTTCTGTGAGTAATGCCCCATTTGCCCCACCTGATCAGTTTATATAGACCGACAAGTCTTGGTAGGTTTTTTTGTGGCACATACACTTTAAAGATGACAGACAAAACAGACGTCTGTGAAATGTTTAAAGCTTTGGAAATTGTTTTCTAACCTAACCCTGAATCCCAATTTTACCTTGACTGGTCTGGTGGATTTCCTGGTATTTATGATGCTGTTTGCTCACTAGTGTTCACCAACATAAGTGTTAATAGATTTAATGTGGTTGAATTTCAGAGCATGCCACACTTATTTCTAAAAAATGTTCAAACCTTTGTATCAATTTTCTTCCCCTTCAGAATTACGTGAAACTTTGCATTGGTCTGTCACATAAAATCCTAATAAAATATGTTGCTGTGACCTGTCAAAAAGAAAAAAGTTAAAGGAATATTTTTGCAAGCCAATATCGTCATTTAAACATTTCGATATTGTGATATAGTGGAGAAAAAAAACTGTTAAATGTTCACACCATGAAGCACCTTCATTCTAGTTTCAATGAACACATCCACCCACACATAAAAGCAGCCTCTGTACATTCAATTATCATCTTACGTTTAGGCCATATTTCATCCTCTAGCCCAGGACTCTCCACCAAGAAAGCCAGTATCAGCGCAAAGTTTCCCTCAGACATCTCTGTAACTTGTCCCTGGTAATGGACCATGAATTATGGATATGGTTCATACATCATCCTCACATTCACGCTGTAACATGTGCAAATTTACATGTGAGATTAGTGGAGGAAGCCTGACCTCTAACCAAGGGCGTGATGGTTGGTGGAGGAATTGGATGGGGGAGATCTAAAATATAAGTCAATTTCCTGCTGTGCTTATCAGAGCTATTTCACCGGCGTGAGAGCAGCGAGCGGCCATCGGTTTCAAGGATTTAAACGTAGGCAGGAAATGAGACATTGGGGTGTCTTCTGAATATCTCTACACTGATGGCATATAAATGAGAAAGAAGGGAAAGAAAAGTCACTCAAAATACTTCATATCAGTTCAGAAAAGGAAGCATGTGTCAGTGGCTTGATTTGTGTTTGTACGGCGCCAGCTGTAGCTTTCGCTAGTGTGATTTAAAATGATCACAGTACTTTACAGGCTGTGGTGACTGCGTCAGACTGTGTGACAGACGTATCTTTTTCCCTTCATTAATCTCCATTTTGTTGTTCACGGTGGGGAAGAGGGATGGAGAAGAAGGGAGAGGCCAGCGATTGAGCGTCGGACAGAGTCAAAGGAAGAGAAGTGAGATTAAAGATACGACTGGCCATGAAATCAAAAATGAGACGGAGAAAGGGGTAAAAGTGAGAAAAAATGGTGAGAAAGGGGATGGTGGGAAGCAGAAATTAGCACTGATAGTGAATATATCGTTGCCTGGAAGATGGATGATAAAAGTGAGGATGATGCTGATGGTTAGAGTAAAGATGAACCGAGGGATATACGTTTAAATTGGAGAAAAATTGCACTGTGAAAGAATGGTTTGAGGAATGGAAAAGGCGCTTGCTTTTTGATCTTTAACAGGATTATTTTTCCATGCTATCCCTTTTATTTATTTATTTCCCTTCTTATTTATTCATATGTAAATGCTGGCTATGCACAGGCAGAAAACCATATTAGAGCAGTGTGCTGCGTTGAGCCCACCCTGTGACTGCGCATCACCAATGTACATTGCCATCCTGGGTAATCCTTAAAGGATTTCTGTGGACCTCAGCATCCCTGCTGCTGTCGGCTGGAACACAGGCAGCCTTTTTCTTCCACTATTTACTGCTGTGTTTAGTTTCTGAGCCATTTAACAGCTCAACCTTTAAAATATAACATTTGACAAGGTGACTAGCTGTTAGTGTTCTCTCACCGTGAATTAAAGAGATGCTTGCCTGGCTTATATGTCAGCTCATATTGAAAGACAAAAACGCAGCCGAGGCCAGCCTGATTACTCTTCTGTCCCTTATTAAAGTAAGGAGTTGGTTAAATGTTTGGTAGCTATTAGAGCATTCCCAGGATTTTCTTTGAGCAGGTTAAACCTTCATTTGAGTGGTAGTTGTTAGATCCTGTGGAGGATATTGATTTGGTCTTACTTTCGGATTATACAACTTTGGCACTGTTGGTTTTTAATGAGGCCATCAGCGAAGGACAGCGGCTGTGCTCTGTAGCTTTAAGCTGAGGAGGGATTTCTTTGTCTAGCTTTCCATGTCTGTTGGTTTGACTTCTTGAAACTAAATAGAAAGATTTTCCCTAGCGCTAAAATATGCTGAGTTAAAACAACTTAATGTGGGCTATTTTACAAACCCAGTGCTGGTCAAATGTAAACTGATTCAGGCATGGGTTTATTTAACACAAGGTCCAGGTAAAGATTTGACCAAATAAAGTGGGTTACACTTTCAACCCAAAGCTTAGGCTAAGTGACTTAACTTTAATTTTTATGCATTTAAAGTAACAAAGTATTCTACTATAACTTCTATTGCTAAACAAATAATATCTGGGTTAAAATTAATCAATTTATTTCTGCATTAAACGATCAACATCATATGAATAAGATCATTGTAAATTAAATATGTCTTTATATTCCTTCCAACAGTGGAATAATGCATTTAGCATTAAAGGTAGCTTTTTTGCATTCCCACTGTCAAATTATGTTAAAATATAACTAAATATTGTATTTAAAGAAAAAGTGAATCTTAAGGAATCCATTTATTGTAAAAAAAAAAAAATTGTTTGCTTTCTGTTAAAAACCTCTGAAAATGCTCTGTTTTATTGTCTTCCAACAGGTAAGGATACTTTTGATTTATGCACAGTTAAATCAGGGAGCATAAATATATATTAATAAAGGCATAAATACATATTTATGCCTTTAACTGTACTATTTGTTATATTTAACAACTTTTCACCAAAGACATAAAATATATTAGTCTCTGTGGCTGCACATTTTTGTCCTTCACAGGCTTGTAGAAAAATGATGCTGCTACCTCTAAAAATTAAATATTCCCACAGTCTAGCTCAGAATTACTCAATTTCCTGGGGTAGTTAGATGCAAGCTTTAATTTGTTTTCAATTAGAAATTATACGAGCATCTCTCAAAAGGAAAGAAAACAGCACTGAGTCAACTTTGAGTTGATCTATTACATGTAATTTAAAAATATGAATTTATGTATAGATATTTCTCAATGATTGATAAAAATATCTTTCCTGGATCTATAAAAATTAATTGCTTTAAAGTCCTGATAATGTTTCCAGTAACATTTGTAAAATTAAGTTTATGTATGATTTACTAGAGTATTGATGAATGTGCACTTTATTCCGCCAACCAACATATGATTCCTTTCAGGTCAGAAAAGAAGAGTTATACCCAGTCCCTCATTCACTCGAATAATAAAGTAATGCAAACATATATAGATGCATAATTTGAATTTTTTTCCTATGATATGTTATCAATGAGAATAAAATAAATATCTAACCTTTGTCAAAAAGTGATTTCATAAAGTGGACTATAAGGCGATATTTGTCACGTGTTTTATTGTTTGTGTGTGTCAGTGTCTGCCCTTTGCTTCCCAAACATACAGCAAGAGCCCATTAAACCAGCTGTGTCAATTGTCTTGTAGGGTGCTCAGGGCCACAAAATGCAATTAGATTTTCCTATAAAATATTTATTTCCACAACACCTACAGTGCACCAGAGGGGCCTTTATCCACTGTGGCCTTAAATATGAAAATAGTATATAAAGTTCTTGCCTGAGAGAGCAGGAGATACAATTTCTCAGCGTGAGCTTGTGTTTGTGGGCACAGATGAGTCCAGGCACATAAAAATGAGGGCAGTGCATGACTGCAAATTATACTACACTCATATATTTAAAATGAACAAATTATAATTTGCTTTCATACACCACGGGTGTAGTTTTGGATGTTTATTTTTAAGTTGAGCAGAGTTGAAGTATACCAATGCACAACACTGAAAGGCATTAAATTACTGCTCTTTTAGATATTTTTATGCTGCAAGGGAAAACCCTTAAGTCCAATAAAAAAAAATAAAAAATACAACAGCTTCTCCAACCTGAGTATGTTTTGACTGCTTTACATATACCATTGTAATTCAAACAGAATTACTGGATAGATTAAGATGTTTGTATTCACTTAGCATGGTCATGGATGTTATAATTTGGGAGGACGGGGTCAGGCTTTCCTTTTGAAATATGTAAATATTATACAACATAAGGTTGGGTAATTTGCAAAAGAAGAATTGAGTTCACACAATAGCTTGTTTTCTAAACTTGTGTGGAACCTGTTCCACTCAAGTTCACATGCAGGTTTGAATATATGAACATACACCCAGAAATATATTGGTCAATTGTCCCCTAGCAAGTTGCAGAGAAACCAAATGCTTTTATAGCCAACAAAAAATGTGCTGGCATAATCCATTTACATTTATAAATTTCCTGGCACAGACTCAGCTTGTAAGGACAGTCCAGACATTTTCAATGAACAAATTACAGCAAAACTTCAGATGAAAAGTGACATCTTAGAAAACTGGTCCCCAATTCAAACATTCATTTCAAACCACAGCTGATGGAGATTACGATTGATAAATAGGTGATTCTCCGTTGTGACTTTTTAAAAAAAATTTTTAGACTATGGACAAACAAAGCCTCTTCTGGAGCACAATATGTGAGGTTGTACAAGCAATTTGTAAAATATATTATTTGTACGATGTATGTGATGTGACCTGCACTGGAAAATCTGAATAAAAAGTTACAAAAAAAACAAACTCTAACCCTATAGTCTTTGCAATTTAGATTTTGATGTGCGTTTTTTTTATTTTTTATATATATATATTTCTTTTTATAGTCCTGCCAAACATCTAGTGTTTTCTAAGGTGATGTAAAAGGTCACCCTTAGGTGATCGGATTTTGGTTAGGATTTTCGAATAATCCAGGAATCTCCAAGAAATAAGCCATTAACTAAAACTGTTTGAATGTCAGTGTTACTGACCACAGCGAAGGAAGCTTGTTGGTTTATACTTGCTGGAAGGCATCAACCCACCAAGGTATCATCCTTGGCAGGTTCATGCCCTTGCAGGGTTGATGCCTTCCAAGGGCATCTAGGTATCAATGCCAATGTCTTAATACAAAGGAATTTGGTTGATGCCAAATTTGATTTGGTATCAACTAAGGAATTTGCAGCTACTCACATTCATGCAACATTCCTATACACAAAGATATTATGAATGAGCAAAATATCTTCTTGAGAAAGATTAAATGGTCAGACAAAATAAATATCACCCTTTTGGGTCACAGAGTCAATTGAGCCTGGTTATAGAATTTTAACGATGTGGATTGCAATCGAAATATCAAGTCCTTATTTTAAAAAATACCATTGTTGTTCCAGTCCAGCCTAAAAAGATGGTTCACATAAATCATTAAAAATACCAAACAGGGGCATGCTGTGGTGGCGCAGGGGTTTAGCACGCCCCACGTGTGGAGGCCTTAGTCCTCGACGTGGACGTCGAGGGTTCGACTCCCGGTCCCGGCGACATTTGCCGCATGTCTTCCCCCTCTCTTTCCCCCCACTTCCTGTCAGCCTACTGTCACGGAAAATGCGAGCCACTAGCGCCGCAAAAAACTCTTCGGAGAAAAAAATTATAAAAAAAATAAATAAATAAAAAAAAATACCAAACTATCATGATATCATGCAGAGAGCAAGAGTATGTAATAATTAGCTTGTATTTCATCATTAGAAATTGAAAAGCACTCATCAAAACATTGAATATTTAACCAATAATATTAGATTAAGATAAACTATATTCAACCAAGTATTGTTTTAGCAACAACAGAATGATAATATCACATATTTCTTTACCCTAACTTCTCTACACTAATGTTAAATATTTAATAGATCTGATATCATTGCATTACTAATTACAATGAAGAAATTGTTTTAAGCACTAATTTGTCCTTCCAAGATAACATGGTTCTACTGTTATCCATCTGTTTTGTGTTTGCAAGCTAATATACTACTCTCAGGAGACATTTTAAAAGCAGGAACTTAAAATCTCAAAATTCAATATGGCCGTCTTTCATCTTGACCCTTTTTATCACAAGCTTTAGAATATATTTAAGTTGGACACTTGGGGAATTCAATACATAAGCTCAGCATGCTAATTACGAGTCCACAACCTTATGCTGTGGCAGCTGGGGATTAATCGATGTGGTTTTTATGCCTCTGAAGTTTTGTCATGCTCCATTGGAAAAAAATAAATAAAAAATGGTCAGTGTAGCAGTTTCCTCTCCCTCTTTGAAGTCCTTAACATTCTCAGC
Organism: Alfaro cultratus; assembly: GCA_903066825.1. Lineage (NCBI taxonomy): Eukaryota > Metazoa > Chordata > Actinopteri > Cyprinodontiformes > Poeciliidae > Alfaro > Alfaro cultratus. Next base: position 5,691 of record CAEFZX010031523.1, on the reverse strand, counting down.
TGATCAGGCTTTTTTGTTGACCTTTCGCATGAAGTTCACACGCTGCTGCTCGTAAATATCAAAGTGCAGAGTCCAGCAGGTGAACCCTAACTGTGGGAGGAAAGCCTGTAAGAGAATTATATTTTGCACTCTTACAGTGTCTTCCCATGCATGTGCTCATGTGGGAAGATGAGTGGGTGGAGGCCAAATGTTAAGGAATAAGCAGGATGGACCATCGTCAGTGGAAAGATCAAGAGTCTGTGCTGCGAGTATGCTTGAACCACTGTGAGCTGCACTGCAAATGCAAAAGTCTCATGCTATCTCCTGAATCGTGTGTTTACTAGATGTGTGATGTGGATATTGTATGATTCAACCGTTTTGTGCATAGGAAAGTTGCATGAATTTATTCATGTATGTGTGGGCCTATGATATTTATGCAACGTGTGTGTCTGGATGGCACTAGGAGGATTACTGTAGATTTACAAGTCGTGCTAACAATAAACAGACCCACCCTTGGGACCCATACTCAATCACTATCACAATGAAATGCTGCTAATTCCTATTTAAAGCTGCCGCACAGGCACTGCCCTCCCTACCCTCAGGGCCGGAGGGAGAGCAGGAGGCACAGAGCGAAAGGCGGGAGGAGGAATCTATGTTTCCTCCTCAGTCGGTATAATTTCTGCTAATTCCTCCTGCTGATTTCATCTCTATAAAACCTCTCGTCTCCTGTTTGTTTTATGGATGTTTATGAGGTTACTTCATGAGTCGGATGCGTTTGCCGCTGGAGAGCAGCACAAGGTAGCATCTGTGTCATTTGTCTTGGAAAATACCCACGCAAATGTACCCACCTTATTGCACCTTATTGGCTTTGCACTGAATTACTTTGAAGCCTCAGACCTAAAGAGGATTGCTTTCATTTGTGGCCAGCAGGTTAATGTTTAGAGTCCGTTGTTTTATTAAATGTGCACATTAATTCATAATGTCGGTGCAGTCAATGTGAGCAGCAAATGAGAGTATTATTTTCCGTTGTTAGGAAGTGTCACATCAAGGGCAAATGTGCTGCGTTTGTGAGTTTATTCTTGTTTCACAAAATCGCTGCTTGCTCTCCACTCCTGCTACAGCTTCCCTCTGCTATCTCCTGCACAAGCACACTCATTTAGAGAAATGCTTTAATTGGGCACAGAATCAGGAGCAAAAATCTCCAGCTGCATAAATATTTTAGAGGGAAAGCGTTCAACAGCGCTGCACAATCTTGTTCTGTTCTGTCTTTTTGTCCCTTTCAAATCTGTGCTTGTTTTCTCTTGCTCACTATGCTTGTATACTCCACCACACAATAATCTGTCCGTGGCTTTTAGTTGCTGTATTGCTTGTCTTCGTTCCTTTGGCCATTAACGTATAATTTTGAGAAGATAATACAACTGACTGATCATTTTTGCTAATATTCAGTAGAAAACCTTGCATGCAGTAGCTGCCAAGCAAAAACACATGCACACATAAAGTGGCTCTAAACTGGGACGCAATAATAAATGGGGTAATAATTTCTGCATTATTAATGAAGCGGCAGCATACTCCTCTTAATTGAAAAGTTCTTTTATCTTCAGCACATGCTCATTATCCCTTCCTTTAACACGAGTGTTACAACACAAACTGCAGATTGCAAGCTTGTGCTTTGTCCATTTTCATTTCAGTTTTCAGTCTTACTACATGATTGTACGGGATTTTGATGGTGGGGTTTTAGGTGGCATGTGGAGGGATGGGACTTGAATGAAATAATTTGTCATGACACGTTGTGGTGTCAGTCTATCCCAATCCTGTAAAATGACATCCATGGATATTAGCAAATATTATAATTACTGATTATAACTTTGGCTTTAAAATAAGCATGCTTCATGCATAGTTTTTATTTCAAAATTACATATTTTTTTCCAATCTCAACGTGCAGAGAGAGACAAGTCCATCTAGATCCATATTTTGAGAATAAGCTATAAAACATATTCAGAGTCGAGTGATATATATGGACGGATGGAAGGAATTAAGGAAGAAAAGAAGAAATGAACACACTTGTAAAATCCTTTAAACTCTGGACAATTGAAAACCATGACAGAAATAAATTAAGCAAATGGATGATTGGTTCGAGAAACCTTAATATTTACCATGCTGTATTGACTGGACTGATACTAGAGAGTAAAGGAAGAAGATAAGATGAAACATTTAAGGAGATGCAGGTCAATGGAAATTGGCTATTCTTCAGCAGTTTGTCATCTCAGTTACGCATTTCATACAATATGTCACTGGCTATCCGCAGACGCTCATGAAAGATGATGAATAGATCTTCCTGCCACATTGTGAGACCGTAATGGCATTGTGTCATTCTTTATTTCCCATGCGAATAGTGCATGGATTAAGTATATAGTGCATTGGGAGTGTGAGACATGGGAGATATCGTTAAGATGGATGGATCACTGTGATTTGCAAATACATCCAACAATGGCTGTAGTAATTTTTCCTTATTTGGGTTCACTTTCATACATTTCCTGTAATCCATCCCACACAAGAACAGCGTAGCACAATGAAATTTGAATATTTTGTTGAGAGCACTGTTGCCTAACAGCTAGTAGGCAGCATGTTCAAATCTCAGCAGGGGTGTTTCTGTGTGGGACCTTTGTGCCTGTGAATGCTGTGGGTTTTTTCCTTGCATAATGCTTTTCTTCCACATTCCAAAAAGGCAGGTATTGGGTTAATGGCTTATATCTCTGAGGCAATAGTGCGTGTGCGTTCATGTGTGTGTGTGTGTGTGTGTGTGTGTGTGCAATGTTGTCTCCTGTGTTTTTGAGTCAAAGGAAGCATAACAGGTTACAAACAATGTTTAATTCTAAGAGATTTAATGTAGATCATTTTAGAGAACCTGTTTGACTATGAAATGAAGTCAGCAAACAACAAAAATTGCTACACCAAAGGCTGTAAAGAAAAACAGTTTATATGGCTGTGAGACTCTGAAGTTATTTTCAATAATTGTTCTTTTATTTTTAGTAGATGGATGTAATTTTGTCATAAGTTTATAAAAAGGTGAAGAACTCTTGAGAGTAATGAAAAGCTAAATGCTAATCAAACAGATTTCTGTACTATAAAACAAATCAAACTGAAAATGATCTGTCTTATTGGATACAGCACCATATTAGTGGATATTAAATGTTTACACTTTAATAAGAGACCATTGTTGCATTGTTATTTTTCAGCTGAACTATGTCTGTGTTGCTCGGCTGCATGAATCCTCTGAACAGCAGTGATTCATCTTCATCCACCAATGAAGGACTAAACATGGATTTTACAATAGTCTGTCAAATGTGCAAATGTGGTGTGTTCCTTTGCGTTGTCCAGTCTTGTAGTTGTTCAGAAATTATCCCAGATATGTATCACTAATAATCAGTTTATTAGGTGCATTGATACAGCAGACAGGCTTTGACTTCGTTCAGTAACACTGATGAGAAAAACGTGAGAAACTTAAAATCTTAAAATTCACGTCTAATCCACTTTTGATGAACTGTGTGTGGACCAAAGTCATTGTTGATCGGGTGACTGGTACAGACAGCAAATTCAAAATCACAGAAATTGCCCAATGGGAAAAACAGCAACAATGTTTACCCTCTCTTTTGAAAATGTATTGTAATAAAGCATTGCATTCAAGGTATATAAAGTATGAGTAGGTTGAAGTTAAAAGAGCGACCCTGGTCTGACTTTAACTGCTAACCTCACATTACATTTCCAAGAGTTCATTTAATTTTCTGCCAAGCTAAGCACAGTATGACACTTTCTTACCAAATAGGGAGAAAAGGATGACGACTTCAAAGAACCTCATGTTAAAAAAAAATCTGAATTATCTTTATTATTATATGTGGATGTGCTGTTTGTGCATTCATAATCAATATTTCTTTGTTCATTTGAAAACAAGAGGTTGTGTAATAATTCCTAATCTAATGTCCGAGGCAATTTCTAACATTCATTATTCCTGTTTTGCAAAAGTTGCTTCTGACTTTGCTTTGGCCAGAGGGTTTGAAATGTTGTGTGCATTTTCCAAAACCCACCAGCTGCAGCTTTCCGTCAGACAGCCAAAAAACTTCTTAGAGAGGGCTTTTTCTTCGGGTGTTCACTCTAAGACCATAACAAGGCTTCAGGGAACGAGTTTTTGAAAGACATGAAGTTTACATGGAATGGCATTTGTAAAATTTAACCAAAATAACAATCTTCACAGTTGTAACTCAGGATGTTGAAATAACAGACAATGATGTGCACATTTGTGTGTTTGCAAAAAGTGAAGTTAATGCCCTTGTCTTGCTTTGTCTCTTCCCCCTTTATTTTTGTGCTTCTCTGGCCACGAGAGGGGAGAGGCAGAGAAGCAAGGGTGATAATGACTTGTCAAATTAGAAGCGACGGAACCTGCAGCGAGTGTAAACACAATTCAGGATGTTCAGATGACATTTTCCAAGCTGTATTTCTACTGGGGGAGATTAGCGGAGTGACAGCTCAGCCTGAATCTCATGGATCACAGCTGCACAATGGAGAGCGCTGGTGCACACATACACATCCTCTCGGAGAGAACAAATTACTGGCATTTTAATACAAAACTCCACACTGACACCTGCATAAACAAAACACAAAGATTTCCCCGCAGAATAATGCAAGCAACCACACACACTTTGTATTTGAAGGCACTTTAATATGAAATGCCTTTCTTCCTGGATCCCTCCTCCCTGTTCATGGTCCAGGTGGCCCTGCAAACTCACCCTGGTTTTTTAATTCTGAACTGAGAAATGCAAGAGAGAGTTTTTTCTCAAATGTAATTTCTACCTCTATCAACAACCCTCGTGCTCTATTCTCCATAGTTGACAAATTGACAAATCCACCTTCCTCTGTTAACCATGAATTTTTCTCCTCTGAGGCCTGTGACAAATTTGCCACCTATTTCATAAATAAAACGTTGACAATAAGGGCCACAGTAAACTCCTCTGCATCTACTGTTGGGAAACAATTAACTATGCTTTCCACCAAACAGAACTTACCTATGATGACCCATTTTACCCCGGTCACTCAAAAAGATTTGAGTTATACTTTACACCATATGAATTCATCCACCTGTTCCCTTGACATCATACCTACAAGTTTATTCTTAAAGGTCTCAGATGTTTTTGCTCCTGATCTTCTACAAATAGTTAATAAGTCACTCTCCTCCGGAGTCTTCCCTCAGGCCTTAAAGACTGCGGTAGTCAGACCACTTCTTAAAAAACATAATCTGGACTCATCAACTCTTAGCAATTATCGACCAATATCAAACTTACCTTTTTTAGCTAAAATATTAGAAAAATTTGTTTTCCAACAGATTAATGGCTTTCTAGCCGTGAACAACTGCTTTGATGTCCATCAATCAGGCTTCCGTCAACATCACAGCACTGAAACTGCTCTTGTCAAAGTACTTAATGACCTCCGTCTAAACACTGACCGCAATAAAATCTCAATATTAGTTCTACTTGATTTAAGTGCTGCATTCGACACAGTCGATCATGAAATTTTATTATCTCGATTAGAAAAATGGGTTGGCATTTCCGGTGTAGCACTCAGCTGGCTTAAATCTTACCTGTCCGACAGAACCTTCTCCGTGTCCATAGGCAACTTTACATCCAAACTGAATGAAATTAACTCTGGAGTTCCCCAAGGGTC
>CAEFZX010031522.1:0-20586 GCA_903066825.1 Alfaro cultratus | reverse complement strand
TCTATCTATCTATCTATCTATCTATCTATCTATCTATCTATCTATCTATCTATCTCTCTATCTATCTATCTATCTATATATATATATATATATATATATATACATATATATATTGCATATTATTGTTAAAATATAACTGGTTTGGTTTGACTTTATTCATTTTTTAAGAAGCCCACCAGACATCTTGGTGAGCCCTGTTATTAACCATGGAAAAATGAGATAAATTATCCATTAACTGGGAAAGTTTGCAAGGAGTTTTTATACAATCCTCTTAGCATTTATGCAGTCAAAAGTTGAAATGGTTAGCATAAACTGACCCAGATCTGCCAACTAAAACCTATGTGGTATTATTGCTGACACCATCTGAAAGCAAAGGTCTGCCTGTAATGAGCTGTGAAATTACATTATGAACAGAGAAGGCCTGGCTCCACTTTACCCAGTTCTTCCAGAACACACAAGATGAAGACAAGTCCTCTAGCCCAAATTCAGACGACTGAAGAGATAGATATGGTGCGGGAGGCTTTAAGAGATTTGAACACTAAGAACAATTCAGTTGTGATGGCTGGAGTGGAGAATATTACGATGCAAAGTTATTTCAGGAGTGGGTACATTGGAATAAAGGTAATGGTGAGGAATGATTGACATCTTGCCAGTGCACTCTGCCTCCTTTAGAGCAACAGATTTGTGGCCGATGAAAAATTGGCTTGGATTTACATCACCTTCATTATTTCACTTGGTAAGGAGAAGTTGGAAGCAGTGTAACAAGTTTGTAGCTGCTGCAGCTGAATTTCTGTCAGTAGATGGAATACTGAGAACATAAAGATGTCATAAAACCTCTGCTGAAATGACTGCAGAATTGAATGAACATCCTTGGAACAGGATGATGTTGTTATTATATAACAAATATATTGCATGTAAAAATAAATCAATTCAGCAGTTTCCAGATCAAGGAAAGTGGTGCAGTATTCATTGTCTAAAACTACAAACTAGAACAAGATGTTTTGGAAACATTTGTTTTGATCCCAATTAAACATAACATAGAGATTAAAACTATGAAATTGAAACTACTGTACTGTGGGTCATGTGATGCGGTAGTCATCCTCTGACGGGTTGTATGTGAATCCCATTAAATCACATACTCTTACATCCTTCTTCTCCACCCCTACATTTTGCATTGTAGGGCCATATTTTTAGATGCACCAGTAAGAAGTTTTACAGAGAACATTTTATCTTGGTGAAATCTGACCAACATTTGTGGAGAGGGAAACTTTCTGGTTTGATTTGGATCATCATCCTGCTGTACAGGTCAAGTGTTTAAGTCTGTGGTCACAGACTAATAGCCAGATGAAAGATTATTTCATAATAATTCATCTTTCACATTAATTACGGTAAATTGTCCAGGTCCTAAGGCAGCAATAGAGCATTACACTACCACCACCAGGCTTGGTAGATATTTCCACATGCTGCTTTTTAATTTATGTTTTCCTATCCATGTTGTCAGAGAGCTTCTGTTTAAATGATTTATTGATATCTTCAGGTGCAGTGGTATTCAGGGCTATATGCAGCTAATGAAACAGAACACTGCCTAGTGGGTTAAGAAGAGAGCATGGGGTATTACTTTTTCATATACCACCAAGATTAGTTTTTCTTCCTTAATAAAGGAATTACTTATTAAAAAAATGCTTTTGTTTTAATTCAGGATGTCTTTTTTTTTTCCCGATAACAAAATTATGTTGGTAACTTGACCTATGTATGTGTAGTGTTACGGCCGTGTTCTGTTGAAACAGAAGAAATCTAAAAGGGGTCAAACACTTTTCATAGCAGAGTAACTTTTATGAATCCCAGTTCTTTAATCGACAGCCAGCTTTTTGGTAGAACACCACTGTCAGGAAGTAACAGGAAAAGACTGTCCAGGTCTTACATAAAAATGAGACAGGAATTTATTTTGCATAAATTCATTAGATATGTTTTTGGTGATGTTTCTAAAAACTTGTTCTCTCAGCCGCTTGTATGAAAGCAAATTTCTCAGCTAGCATTATTACTAACTTCTCGACCAAGCTCTTGCTCTCTCAGAGAGCATCGGGGGAGAACACACCTCCCTGATTCAGGTCATTTCTTGGTTACTATACAGCTGCTATACATATTTATTTATTCATTCCCTCCCTAAGCTTTGGAAGTCGCACTCGGCCCGCCTTTTGACAACTGTAGCAGCCACCCGCTAGCCCCTCCCTCATCCTCCACCTCCTTCTCTGCCCGAGGCCCGTGGGTGGTTCAGATAATTTGCTTAATTTGTTGCTATTCACTCTCAGGACATGGATCAAAGAACTGTTAAATTGCACTGACGTGGCGGCATCACAGAGTGACTGAGAGTGGAAGGGGAGATGGAGATAGGAGGGAGAGAGGTAAGCCCTCCAGCAAAAGGAGGAGACGTTCAACATCCTTACTGCTGCAATTGTGTGTGTGTGCGTGTGTGTGTTTGTGTATGGATGTTCGTGCCAGAAGAAGATGAGGATGGAGACACCTACACTCCCACCAGCAGGGCCAAGTCTTGTTGCTGTGTGTGCGACTGATAATGGCAGCAGCCAATTGAGATAACATGTCAATAGACATTAAAGCACCACTGCAGCTGACTGTTTATTGGTAATGACCATAAAATGTAGGGTTATTTATAGCAGGGATGTTGTAGGATTAAAATAAAGGGGTTAGCAATGATGCAAAGTTTTTGGATCTGATGCTCATTTCCTGATCACTTTGTAGTCTCAGCCACTGAACCAAAGACAATTGTAATTTCTGCTCTCAAACTACTGATCAGCACTTTCTGTTCTTACTTTTTTCCGTCCTATTCTTGCTAATTCTAATTAATAAGCTGCATGAAACGTCAACGTACCGCAGAGCGTGATCATGAAAAAGACCATTAGAATGATGCAATTAGCCAGAGGACTCCGATGAGAGATACATGCAATCAGAGTGTGAAAAGAGGCAGGGAGGCAACGTGGCAGTGGGTTGGGGGATGGAGAAAAAGCAGATGCTGCAAAAAAAGGATCTTCAAAGAGAGGGATGGGGTTTAAAACCCAGGAGAGGAAGCTGCGGGAGCTCTTGTCTTCTAAGGCATAAATGTGACAGAGCTCCTCCTGGACCTGTGAAGACATTGAGGATCAAGTGCATTAGGGAATATTCTTTCTTTCTTCATTTATCTTTCCTTTTCTTTAATCTTCTTTCTACTTTTTGCTTTAAAATGTGAGGATTAAGGAAATATCTGCTTTAAACTTTTTTAAGAGTACAATTTACCAACTGGATTTTATCCTACGCAATTACATTTGTTGACAACCATTAGTATAATATGAAATAATACTACTATGTAATGGTTAATCTTTCCTTGTTAATTTGTATACAACAATAGCATGAAAACAATTTAAAATATAATTTCTGAGATTTGGTAAATTTACTCTGTGAACCCCACAACAAAAACACTAATGCGTGTAAACTCTAAGGATACTACATTTTATTGATTTAATGTGAAAGTTCTCAGGCAAAAAATGGCAGGGGTATATTGTCTGCTTTCAGTGGAGATCCTATAGTTATTTGCAAGGTAGATTTGGCCATATTAAATAATTATCCCTAGCAAACAAAAAGATGAGCTGTTCAATCACGCTGATTTTTTCTCGATCAGAAAAAAAATCCAGCCAAAGGAGGAGACATCCAACATCTTTACTGCTGGTGATGTGTGTGTGTGTGTGTGTGTGTGTGGGTGTGTGTGTGTGTGTGCGTGCGTGTGCGTGAATGTGCATGCCAGAAGAAGATGAGGATGGAGCCACCTCCATCAGAAACTACTGGAATGAAAAGTGCAGTAACAACATTTTGAGAACTTCCTATATGACTGGAAGCAGAAACACAAAAACCCCCACATAATTTTAGTCCAGTTTGAAAGTGGAAAAAGCAGTTAATTTTGTAAATTAGCAAAGGGAGCAAATAATAAAATGTTTATCAGCATTTTTAACATTAAAACATTTTGGCAACATGTTTGCTAAAAGAGATTGCATTTCACCAGTTCCCCAGCGGCCCTACAAGAATAAGAAGGTATATATGATGGATGTGAGCTCTGACAATACACATGAATTTAAATGTTAATCTGGATGAGAGCAGTGGCCAAAAATGTGACATTAATGTGGCCACCATAGTATTGAATTCAAGATTATCTTAATTTTTTTTTCTAGATGTACATTATGTATACTACATAATATTGAGATAATGCATATAAATGCATAAATACACTTTACCTTTTGGAGTGCTAAATATTTTATCATAAATATTTCCACATTAATAATTGCCTGCCTGCAAGTAAAATAGTTATAATTAATTGCTTAATTGAAAAATTAAAGAAAGACATAATTTGGACAAACAATCTCATAAAGCATAACACATATATCTGCCAGGCATCATAGCATTGCAAACCTGAAAACATTAAAGCAAAACTCCAAAAATGTGCTTCTTTGATGATAAAACTGAATCTTATCTTAAGATCTGTGTGTGCTGTCATTCCACTCTGATGTAAAAAAAAGAAAAAACTGGATAGTGCCTGTTCCTCTGCTTTTTTCAAACAGATATTTTAAAATAAAATAGCAATGGCATATAAAGTAATGTAACCATAATTAATCAGAATACCAAACAACTCTTTGTAAAACTCTCTGCGGATTCTCCTTATTCAGTTCAACAGCACACTGCGTGCCATCTCTTTCTATAAGTGCTCAAGAAAAATGATTTCTTTTTAATGTACTGTAATGACATGCAAGTTCTGCTCTACAAATATAGAAGCATTATTGCAAATCTATATATAATTACACAAGAATAGTGAAGACAGAGTTTCAGATGTTAATTAAAATGCTTGATATTTTTGGTTTTCATCATTGATCCACATGTCCATATGTAAACATGAGAGGATCTTTGTTTATTGAAATGTGCTGTTTGTTCCATATAAAGACTGATAGATAATAGTTAGTTGTCCTGTAAATGCCATATCCTAATCTAAATTAAACTGATTATGCTATAAATATCCAAAGAAATTAGAGTTGGTGCAAAGGTTTGCATGTCATCTAATATAACTTAAAATTACCACCACTATTATACCCTCTGTTTCTATATGTCTTGTGGTTAGATTTTCACAAATATTGCTAAAATGAAACAGCATCTTCATCTTTAATTTATATTCACATAGGTACCATCTTATGTTTCTGGTTGACATACAGCTCTGATACCTTTTTAGATGACATTCAAAATGATTCATCTTCATCATCAAAGTGTGTCATATACAGCGCAGTATGCTCATGTCTGTCTTTGTAGGCTTGCATAGTTATAAAAGTATGGTGCTTATCCCACAACACCTATCTGAAAAGGCATAAACCTAGATGATCTGATTACAGCTGGAAGTACTCGCTCACTCCAGAAATGCTTTCTCTTGTGGCAGTGTCCTTTTTTCCCTGTTATTGGACATTGTTTGCTGTGCTTTCAACTTTTCTCCATCTGTCCCTGTATTTTTTAAAAGTGCTTTATTTTCTCTTAAGCAGAAAGCAGTTTCTACTTTTTTGTCAGTTTTCCAGGGATTTATAATGTCTTTGAGTGCCCCTTCAGATTTGCTGCAGAGTGTGCCATATTTCTGCCTCTGATGATTTCAATCACATGCAAAATACAGTTACCGGTTCATTTTGAATGTGTCCTGATTATTTGAATGTGTTGGAGAGGAACAATGTAATGTTTTTATATCATATTAAGTGTTGCAAAGTTTAGAATAGTATATATTATTTCAGAACCCCAACTTGTTCACTTCCAGAATGGGTTAGAGTAGAGCGAGACATTTAGACACTTGCTATAGAACGTGTTGTTTCATTAAGGGACAATGAACACATTCCAGTCAGTCAAAATATATAAATAAAATACCTCCAAACTCAAAAGATTCCAGGTGACCCACACACTGGGATTGCTCAATTGTGGTGCAGTACACACAACAGAAACATTTGACCCCATAAGATTTTTATTGATCTCCTACACTACTATATTTTCATGCAATGTTATAGATTTTTCATTAATAGCTAGGATGTTTTCAACCAAAACCTCCTTCAGTTTGTAGCCACCCTAGAAATACTTTGTAACAGTTTGACTGTTTATAGTGTATAGTCTACTGTTGAAAGGGTTGAACGGGTTTATGAAGAGAAGTACACTCCCGGTGTCAGTAACACATTCATATTTTATAAATGTCGATTGGGAGAGGGATTAATTCCCAAAACGAATAGCAACAGAGGTTTGTACAAAAAAATTGTTTGATTTTAAATGAGACTTTTCTTATTAATAATAATATTGGGAAAATTAAAAGCTAATAAATAATTGTCACACTTTTGGTGCCAAAGCAGTAATTAGTGTGTGTGTGACAACAAGCAATAAGTCTTTACATCGCTGTAAGAGAATTTCATCTTACTCTTTGCTCTATTCTGTGATGTTAATTTCTTTCAATTGATTACTGGGAATGTATTTGTTTTTTATTGTCTTATTTTGTTTTGTGTGTCAACCAATTACAGTGCTTATAAGTTAGCATCACACATAACAACATGTTCAACCACATCTCCTCACTAAGATAGGAATTTCTACAAACTCCTCGCTCAGAGTCACTTTCAGTAGCTGCCTGAATCACTCTTAAGCTAGGACTCCATTGGCAGGAACCTTTATACTAAGATGGAAACGCTCTGAGAATCTCTGAGAATACGGCCCCGGATTTCTAGAGCGCCTTCCTTCATTCTTTACTCCTTTATAGGCATCTCCTAAAAGGAAGAGAGCACAGCAACTTATGGGCTGGTAGGGGTCAAAAAGTTTTGGCATGCTCTAGGTACTTAGTCCAGAGGTAGAATGCAAGACTCTTTTCTTTGCCAGCCTACTGGTGGTTTACTCAAGCCACCAGGTGTCTTTATTTTATGGATAATCAGCAAGGTGACTTAGGAAGGGAAAAATGGACATTTCAGATTACAATAATGAAAATAAAACCAGATAAAACACAAACATGCAACAACATTGTATCACACTCTGACATCAACAGTAAATTATCTTAATTTGTTGTTGTTTTCACATGCATCTGTAACCAAAGTCGAAGCCAACAAACAAAATAAATAGGTGTATTCCATGTAGTTTGTGATTCTGTGGACAACTGCTTAAATTTCAAGAATGTCAACAATACTCTAAGATCTGGCAAGACATGTTTGGAAGCTCACATGGATCCAATCATTTTAAGAGCCTCAGTCTGTCTGTCTCTCTGTGTGTCCACTACATATGGACAACTTTTCAGTGAAGCTCACAATAAAACCCCAACAAACCCAGAATGCAAGACAGTGTGAAAGCCTGCAAACTTATGAAGCATTCTGCACAATGTAGGCACTGAAATAAGGTAACCTATTTGTACAATCACAGAATTTGCACACTAGAGCCAAAAAGTATCAACAAAGTTTTCAAACGGATATTTAACTTACATTTTGTTATGAAATAACTTAAACACTATACCTAGTATGGAAGGCAATTAGTCAACTTTTTTTGATGATTGTGTGAAAAGAAGCTCTTGAAAATTCTTAAATTTGACCAAATATAGCTTGGTCAAACCATGAGAAAACAAAAAGAAAATCTCATCAGCAGCAAAAGTTCCCATAGAATGTAGAACAAAGTTCTTCATGTGAGTCTCGCTTGGGGTGTGGGATCCAGTATTTGTTGTTTTCCATATATTTTCTCACATAATTATTTGAGTAGCTCTAGCAGTGAAGAGCATTCACTCTAACTTTTAACCTTGCAGCAATTTTCTGATGTTCTAAAATTGGCAACAGGAGATTAATCAAATCAATACCCACCTGTTTGCATCTCAGTGTTTCACTATAGCTGTGCCTCATCCAGAAATGCACTTTCTGTCTACAGAGACAAAGCTGGATTTAACGTTTTTTGATTGTTTGTCTTTTTTAATCCATTGTCTTCATGAAAAGAAGGCAAAGTAAAGCACAGCATTCTTTGCAAATAGAAAAAAAAAATCAAAATAATAAATATTGCATACAGAACTTTGGGGAGCTAAAAAAACATACAGCTGTTTATTTTTAAAACACTCATTTGAAAAGTCTGCATAAGAACAATTTTCCCTTGGAAAATATCCCATGTGTCTAGCATTGCTCAGGGTTGCATTCTAAACCATACCCTTTGATTTCACAATCCGAACTGCTTAGCCTAAAGTGCACAAGACTCCCCAATCTCAACAGATCAACTTGTTTCATGTGAAAGGACAAAGTGATTCATAGTCAGTTACATGCTTATTGCTTGCTGAACTCAAATCAGAAAAGGGCTATAAAAAAAAAGCCTGTGATAAGTTTTGAGAAACTGCAGAGCTCCACAACTTTGATTTGGGATTCTATTGACAGGACAACTGACAACTGACATGTAAAAATCTGGGTCTGTGTACACGCCTTACCTGCTGCGGTCAAAGGGCCTGGTGGTGCCAGTGCATGACAGCCTTGCCTCAGTCAGACTACCCCAGGGCAGCTGTGGCTACTATCCAGTAGCTTGCCACCATCAGAGTGTGAATGAGTAAATTACTGAATGTAATGAGAAGTGCTTTGGGATCCTCTGGACTTAATAAAGCATAATACATGTACCTGCCATGTATCATTTTAAATCAGCAAAAGAAACACAATGAACACAGAAATTTATGACATTTCCCAAATATGATGTAAAACTTTGTATGGACAGCCTGGGAATAGCTAAGACATTTTCATAAACGTGAAACCTTCTAAAATCCTGAAAAAACCCTGTTCCATTATTTATAATGTTTGATCTAGTTCTTTTGCCTCTGTGTTTTTGGATGTTCATAGCTCTCTCACCAAACAGGCACAGTAAATAAAACTGAATTGTAATTTGTTTGCATGACCTTTGTTCATTTATTGTTTCTTAGAGAAAAAGTGAAACAGATGAAGAAAATGACAGTGGGTTGTAACACATTATTTACGATGACTCTGATTTGGTCTGTTGCTCTTCACTACAGGGGAGAACACTCCATCTGTGGAAGCCTCTCAATTCTGAGTCCAGACTCTTTCCACTTCAGTGTCTGTGTAAGATGAAAATGAAAACTACATCATGACTATATCTTCCCAAATTCCTCTTCAAAAGATACACTCAATTAATAGAATTTTCCCTGCACAACATAGAAAATTGAGGTCTGAGAAAGTGTAGGAACAGTAAAAAAAAACATATTGTGTTTCAATAAGCTTGCAGGTGTGCATCTTTCTATCTTTAAATAACAGCTTGAACAGCTGTTCAAACTTTGGGATCTTATTTTAAACTTTAAACTTCATCACAACCAAAACCTGTCACTGCCCTGCCTGCTGTGTTTGTTGGTCTTCATGTTGCGATTTGCTCATGCCCTACCTCAAAACCAGATATATCATATTTATGTTTATAAAAATAAATAAAGTGAAATAAAATCCTCACCATAAAATCTTGATAAAACACATATCCCAGAGTTTGTGACAGCAATATTAAAAGATAACAATTACAACAAATTAAATTTCCAGAACACAGTTCTGAACCTAAACATGACTTCTAACCAAAGATCGACGCATGTAATTTAGTTTAAAAATAAATAAATAAAAAACATCAACAGAAGTCGGCCTATCAGTAATGTTTTTTGCTAGGCATGTTGATTCAAAGATATCGCCTTGTAAGTTGAAATGAGCTTTACATCGCTGCATAGTTTCCTTGCATGGCATTAGAGAATGAGTGGAAGGAACTCTCGCAACACTCATGGAGGCACCTCTAAGCAGTTCCTGATGACAGTAATACAGTGGTGCATGTCACTTTCCCCAAAATTGACAAAAATTGCCCCTTATTTCCCACCAAATCTCCATCATTCACATGAAGATCCAAGAGGAGAATATCCAGGAAAGTCAGCAGGTTCTGTGTGCTGCATGACATAGTGAAGTGAGAGTGAATACTCTCCCAATTTTCAAAAAATGAGGCACACATGATTATATTCTCATTATGCTGACATTCTCCATCCACTATCGCTCGGTAGCTTATGTTTCATCCACAGCTCCTGCTTGCTAGATTGATACAATCCTAATTGTGAAACTTGCGAGTTATTTTCCTATATCTACATAATTCTCACCAATAAATTACAGACCTGCCGATTAAAAAAACAAAACAAAAAACTACTGCATATACTGGTGATTCAAATTATGGCAAAAGAAAGTATTTATGTTCTTTGATAGCGAATACCGATGATAAAGGTTAACTAAACATACCTTACGTAAAGAGACAGTTTTGTGAAAAGCAGTACATTGCCAATTCAGCCTACTGATTTACAACATCTGCTTCATTTTGTAACCTGTATATATTAAATAGTTTTCCTTATTCTGGGATTTCCTGATGTGATTTTTTTTTGTCCCCAATATTGATATGAATCATGTTGGAATAAACATTGGTCGATGATGAGTCTCAGATAGTTCATTTAAGTTAATATATATAGCATGTACAGCTAAGCCCAAAATGTTAAAAATTTTGGGCTTCTGGTAGGTTTAGGTTTAAAGACATTTTTATTAATTTTTTTTATATCAGTTTTGAGCAAAAATAATCACTGTTAACCATGAATGTAATAAAAGTAATACTTTTTGGAATGGACAGCTGGCAAGCTAAAGTCTAGAACAGCATCTCTGTTAAGCAGAAGCAGGAGGGTACTATTGGATCAACAGCCTGGTTGTTAAGCAAGTTAGTATCAGCTTCATAGACTCCCAGAAATTACAACATTTACTGGTTACATGCCTGTTGTCTTAGGAATATTGACTGGCCCAAACCACCATTGATTGTAATAAAGATGTCTGTAAAACATTTTACATAGCCAATTTGGTTATTTTTCTTTTTGAATTTTCTTATTCTTATAGGAATAATTCAATTTTCATTTGAGTTGTAAACCCGCTAATTTGAGAACAAATGCACTATCCACTTAGGTACAGAATATATGCATAAGTAATGACAGTATCCTTATTGCCTTGCCTTGCCTTGTGCCTGATCGTTTGAAATAATAATAAAAAAAAGTTCAGGCTTTGTTCAGTTTTGTTATTTAACAAAATGATGTGGAGAATTTTAGATTTTGTTTTGACAACATTGTCATTGATGAACTTGGACAAAAGGAATGAATTTGAGCTAGTATTTCACATGTCCAACTCAGTCGAAAACTTTTTTTCTTTGATTTAAAATGTTAGTCCCTTTTGTGCTTCTGTCACAACCTCAACACATCTGGTACTCATTTGAACAAGGTACTATTTGGCGATATCATACATACCTTTTTGTCTTATCCCTCATATGAGTATTTATATCTTCATTCAAAACTGTGCCTATTGACTGGTCTCATAAAAGTGCCATTCATCAAGCCTCAGTGGCACCGGTGCTAGCTGCAGATGACAACAGCTGTCAAGATCTGACAATGCCATCACAGCAAGTGGGCCAAGCGGGAGCGGCTTGAGATAACATAAAGCAGGATTGTTTGACGTGAGGAGAGCGACCGGTAGTTAGACACTCAATCAGGAGAGGACAGAAGGGCTTGCCAATCTCCATGGGTCACAAAGCGGCCTCCATCTGTCACTCCTAGGCCCTTAGCTCTCCACCGCTCTTCCACATGCAGACAGAGAGACACTGGAAACCACTAAAGGGAGAAGTACCATGCAGAGCCAACATAGCAGGAGGACAGCAACTGCTAATGAGGAGAGTTGAGCTCTTTACAGGCAAGTCACAGTCAATGATAGGCATTTAAAGGCAGTCAAGGAGCCAAAAGGGGATGAGCAACGTCAACATTATCATTTTAATTTATGCCAAAGACCAAAAAGGGTTCCTTAACCAGCACAATTTATTGCTGATCAAAACCAGAAACACTCAAATCTCCAACTTCAGACAGGCGAAGGGGATTTAACTGGTGTGCAGAATATATAAACAATTAAAAGAAAATTGGCTGCATTTTTCTAGTACTTTTATCAAAATGATTGTTCTTGTATTTACACTTAGCCAATAGTTAGAATCCTGTGAAGTCAGTCTTTGCAATTCGAATGCCTCTCATGCTGAAATCTGAAATCCCTCATGAGGTTTGATACATTTTGCAGCATGTGGTCTGTAGACTCACCCTCATCCACTGCACCTTATACACTAATGTAGAGGGGCAAGAGTGATTTATGCAAGAAGGCAAAGTGTACAAAATTTTATGTCAGCAAGTTTATGAAATAATGATGTGGCATCTGTCTCTGCAAAGAAGGGCCTTTTTATTATTCCGACACAAATAAGAGAGAAAGAAGCATAAGTGGTGCATTTAAGCAATTTTGTTTGCTTGTTTGCCATCACTCAAGAAGGGCTATTTAAGATGAGGGGGCTTTCAGAAAATTCCCTTGAGCTGTAGCTGCTACAACAGAAGGACTTGAAGCGGAAGCACCAGAATGAACTGTTTACACAGAATGTGAAAATCAGACTGTATTTAGAAGTCATTTGATGTGTATATTTGAAGTCTAATATGCCCATTTAGCAACATTTTATGGTCTTTCAAACACATCACCAATTTGTGTTGCCAAATAAAAGCTGCATACTTTGCTGCACTAACTAAATCAACTAAATCAACATTTCAAGCCACTTGTATTGAGTCTTGTGCTTTGTGACACCCACATCACCCTCTTCCTCCACCCCTACATACACATTTAAAGACAACATTTTTGTCAATTTACCCTTATAAAAGTCTCAAGCTCCATCAGATTGATACATTTAAGATACCTCCTCATCAACCAGAGATTTAATTAGGATTTACCCCCTCATCACAATGCATCTCAATTTAAATGAGCTTAGCTGCAAAATATGTTAATTGTATGAATATTTTCTCATTTGCTCTGGGATGGACTGATGACCTGTCCAGAGTGTACTCCGCCTCTCTCCTGTTGACCACTGGTAACCCTTAAGACCCAACTAGGAATAAGAGTGTAAGATAACAGATGGATGGATAGATTTATTTTCATTAACAAAATGAATGCAGAAATTCAATTTTCAATCATTTATTAATTAATTGCTTATTTACAAAAATACATAAGCAACTTAAAGTTTGATTATAAATATGTCCGAAGGCCCTGTCTGAGCCTTTGAAAGAGGAACAACATAAATCTACCTCTGAAGACGGTAAACCGGCCAACATCTCCACTGTGATTCAATGTAAGCATGAGTTGTAAGCTCCAGTGTATTTAACAGCAGGTTGGCACATTTTGCAAATCTTTTTTGCTTTATTAGGCTGTCCGTTCCTCTTATAAAACAGTGTTGCCAAACCTTAGATTTAGAGTGAGGTGGTTCCTATTGCTCCGTCATGTTTGTCATTTGTTGTGGTCACATGCGCATGCGCACACATACACACACTGCTTCTTCTTCTTCAACTAAAACGCACACTGCTTTGCGGTCTACAGGAAATGCTGTTTGGTCAGTTATTTGTTTTATTTTATTTGTCAAACTTAATTGACACAATGAGGTAATGTCCAGTGCAATTATAATTTTCCTTCTCAGTCACAGAAATTTAAAACTGCTTTACTGATGCATCTGCATCATGCATGCACGTGTCAGTGGATTGATGCAAACGATTAGTCTTCCCATTCCTAGTATTTAGACATATTTAACTAAAGGCACAAATCCAATGACATCTTTAATGTCAAGAACTTTCTTCCCCTTTCAGAATAATGTGCTCCTCCGTGTTGGTCTAAACACGATTTTTTAAAAATACATTTAAAATTATATATATCATAACAAAACATTCAATAACTCTAAATAACTGTATACTTATGATGTATCTTATTGCCGGTAGTGACAATGGACATCTCACTACTGCAGATAAAAGCATATTCTCAAGATAGAATACAATGGACAACACAAAAAAGCAAAGAATGACAGGCGATGTGGCTGGAGTGCTGCCACAGTGGCACGTGGGGTGCAATTTTGTTGTGAAAATGCTGATATGCCTTGAGACACCACATTAGGAGGCCATCCTTGCTTGTCATCAGAGCTTTAATTGCCTCGGCCAGGTGCAAACAGCATGTAATCTTGTTTGTCAGCTGCACAGTTTTATTTTCTAATTTTGTCCTTTTGACAAGCAATTTAGGACTAGAAAGGGATTTGAGGGAGCAGACGGCTAGTGGGGTGGAGCCATATTTGGCATTTCTGTGAAAGGGGAAAATGGGGGTGTAGAGAAAGTATTTTTGTCTAAGTGTGTGTGTCCTGTCTGCGTTTGTCTGTGTGCTTGGTGGTTACATAAATGTGTGTGCTCAGACCTCTCATCACTCCTGTTCAACCTTGTAATCTATGTGTCTCCCCAGTCCCTTTGTCCTGAGGAATGCCTGGCTCACTGAGTGCAGAAAATTACCCTCCTGCTCCATTCCTCATCCTCATGAATATCACACTCAGGCAGTAACACACAGTACCCTAAGCTCATCTAGTTAAAATTCTAGGGGCTGTAAAATTGGATCATCTGTTTCCAGCTTTTATATAGCTACCCTTTTTAAGCTTTGTCCCCGGAGCCCACGCCCCAATAAGAACAATGAAGAAAACCACCTTAAAATTGTCACAACCAAGAGTCATTGCCACTCTACTAATAATTATTCTCATGGAGTGCAGTCCACCTTCTGTATGTTGTTCAAAAAACTTGCAAATATGGCAACAATGGCATAGTCCCAGTCACTACCCCAAGACCATGGTGATGAAAACTCCCAGACCTAATGGATGTCAGATGTGGAACCCAATATATGAATTAATGATATCTTGGGACATAAGGGAATTGAGAAAAGGGACAAGACGTTTTATTATGGCATAATTACACTTCCTGAAGTTTACTGTTCCTCATTAAATTTGAAAATTGGTCATGGTGGGCAAGAAGAGTTAATTCATTTTTATGATGCCGCTATGGTGGTTTGGCCATTGCCTTGCAAAGCAATTCTGCTTGCTTCTAACATTGCTCAATCTTGACTTTTTACCCTTGAATTAGACTGTCTCTAGTCAATTTTTGACTAAACCAATCAGAGAACAAAAGGAGAAGTTGTAAACAATGATGTTGATTTTCGGTACTGTTTTAGAGTTGTAGTCTACCTGTAGTTTTAGCAATGGCAGCAGAGGAAGTGAATCATTCAAGCCGTCTTGGCAACATTTCCTAGTACTCATTTAACAATAGTAATTGTTTAGATCAATACTTCTCTCTTCGCAGTGGAGGATGGTTGTTTACTGCACAGGCAATTTCCAGTAAGCTTCATAGTGTCATACAGCTCATAATCTTAATTATGTGTATGCCTAAAGTTTGATTTTTGAGGCTGAATGTGCGACTCATCCTTTTTTCCCAAAAATGTGGCTCTAAGGACTGACTGAAATTTGAGATTGCATTGCATTTAAAATACATCCTGGGGAGTTTGTCTGGTTTAGGTGCACTCTTCTTTAGTGCTGGTTTCTGTCTTTTTTTTCTCTGGGAGCTTGTTGACCTTTACAAAATCTCTATTCATGTATCTGTTCAATTGTTTAGCACAGTCAAGAGCCTTTTCAGTGTGAGTGTGCAATATGAGAAGTTTTTTTTTTTTTTTTTTGCTAATTCAGGAAAGAATATTTATATTTGGAGGATTTAGACTTTCATATCTCTCTTAATTTTTAAATATAGTGTAAGCTTAGACTGATTATGTCTGGTAGATAGAGGTCAGATGCAATAAAAAGTTTCTTCGAGACAGACACAGAAATTTTCTCCTTAAAAGAAAAGGGCAGAGTCCTTTCTCTTTTGTGTGAAGGGATGCTGAAGGGAAGAGCCCTTGACACCAAGGTGCTCATCTCCCATCATGTCTTACTGACAAGCCTGAGCTCTCTCTTTGCAAAAGGCTGCACTGCAATTCCAATAAATGGAAATAGGGTCTGAATCTTCATTATGTTAAATAAATAAAAACAATAGGAGTAAATAGGGAGAGGACAGATTTAAATAAATAATTGTGACAATGAATGCAGATGTTCACACACCCACTCAGAATTATAAAAAAATCCCACATCACTGTCAGCCAAAGGAAAAGTGCAAATGTGAATCGCTTTGTGAATAGGAAAAGGAAGGAAAGGAGAAAAAAGACACTGAAAGAGAAGAAAAATTGTTACATTAATTTGAAACTCTGAAATTGTGAAAATGGAAGTGTAATGAGTTTTTTAATTAAGTACCCCATTTTATCGTGTTTTACATAGCAGAAGCCACCATAATACTCTAGTAATTAATTGTTTTGGAAACTTTTCACAGTGTCTGGCGATAACGTTTTAATCAAGCAATGTGGAGCTCTCTGCCAGACCATGTCACCCAGATACTCAATTATTCAGAGTTTGGTTCTGCCTAATGCTTTGTGGCAGTGAAGCAGTTGTTGGAGAACAACTGATTCTGTAGCAGCCAAAACACATGTGCGTCATTCTTGATGCATGCGAAGCAGATGAATGGAAGATTGTCCAACCTAA
The DNA here is from genome assembly GCA_903066825.1 of Alfaro cultratus. Taxonomy (NCBI): domain Eukaryota; kingdom Metazoa; phylum Chordata; class Actinopteri; order Cyprinodontiformes; family Poeciliidae; genus Alfaro; species Alfaro cultratus. Next base: position 4,059 of record CAEFZX010031522.1, on the reverse strand, counting down.
GGGTAACATCATTCTTTTCCACAGACAGGATGCTCTGTGATGCCTGCAATGAAGAGAAAAACAGAGAAGAGTTATATTTAAAAAAAGGATTAACTGTGTATTTTTATACTAGTAACAGCACTTTTTTATTGCTGAAAAAACACATTTTTTAATTTTGCTTTTCTAAACAAAATGTTTCCCACCTACACTGATTACACCACCAAAATCAACCAGTCATGGTTGTCTAAAGCAGACAACCGTGAGTGTACCTCAAGAGTGCACTTCAATGAACTTCTGACTGTTTTCTTGACTTTTATGACTTACTCAGAAACCTGAATAAACTCTGAACAATTGTTGGATTTTGAGCTCCTCAAGACACTTTGAGTTACTCTAATTAAATAAGGCTCAGGTTAAAAATTATATGTTCTTTTGTGTGTGTTATTATTATTATTTTTTTTATGTTAACTAAAAGTTGCCAAAACAACAATTACCTGTGTGTTAGGTAATTCCACTACATCTCAGCTCCTACTAACTTTTACTGTGATATGTACATCCCTTAAAGTGGGTTACAATTATAGCCTCATCTTTTTGCAGCTCATTTTTCTGTAGCAATCTGCTGCCCCACTACAGGACTAAGGCTTTTAGCCAATATAACCCCTCAGGGCCATGCTGTGCTGAAAATGAATTCCTTACTGATGTTCACTCCTACTGGCTCAGGCCTTGAAGAGAAGATATTGATTAGTTACTATTGATGTGCATTGCTACTGGCAAATTTTAACGTGTACATGAAATGTTGCTGTGAATATTGCACTTCCCAAAGTTTGTCTCAGCTTGACTTAAACCAGAATTTTAGTATAGGTCTAAAAATGGTTTTGGTAGTGTTCACTTTTCTGTTGCCATATCAGTAATTGTCAAAAAAAAAAAAAAAAAAAATTATACATTTTCTGCATCACAGTATGATTTATACATCTAACACTAACATCAGTCAGACTCTGAACCTGTTTTTTTGCCCTTTGATCTTAAAAATACCATATATACAAAAAGTTTTTGTAGACTTTGTAGATTTAGCCAAAGGCAGTATGCCTTTTTTCTTTCAGTGAAAAATCTTATCACTTTAATGACCAGACATGCACACAAGGCAGTGGCTTCATGCACAATTCTACACAAACATGCACACACGCAGACATGTGCACAAATCCCTCTGGCCTCTAACCCTTCCTTCTTATGCCCTTGCTCTTCATCAGACATACTTCCTTCATCTGCAGAACACAGAGGAATGACTGTGGTCCCATGCAGCCCTGTATTCATCCTCCCATTACCAGCTGAATCCCCAGAATACCTCTGAAAAGGCCTTTTCAATTCTGACAAACTCTTTTAGGTGTCCATCCACTCACTTATTAGGCTGCTTGGCCAAGCGCCTGCAGGTGAAGCTGCAATCCCATCGGTAACTTCTGATTCTTGTTGGATTCAAGGCTTCACTTGGGAATGTCATTATGATGGGGGTCAACCAGCGATTTGGTTTTAAAGGTGGTAGGAGAAACTGTTGGAAAATTTCTAATAAGAAGAGGAGGGACTAAAAATTGAATTTCAAAGGGTATGGTGTGCAAGATAGTTGCTCCAAATAAGGATAAAAGAAAAAAGCCAAATTTGAAGGTTTGATGGAGAAGTGGATAGATGCCTCTAGCTCAAATCCCATCAATTGCTGTACGTGGTATTGCCACATGCAACTGGAATACATGCTGTGAGCACAAACACCTTTTAAAAATTGTGTTCATGAGTGAACTGATCAAAATCACACCGGAGTAATTTTCTCCTTACCAATCTCCTAACATTGTCATTACCAAAAAAAATACTTCTCTACAATTTAAGAGATTTTTCTAAGTGTGTACAATTTTCCCCTGTGTCATTCTTCGTTCCCTGTGTTATTTTTCATTTGTGGAATAATTTGTTTAATTTATTTTACTGTTTGAATTAATTGGGTTGTTCACGTCTGGTGTGAAGTTAATGTCAATTGCCCTATTACAAATATTTAAACTGAGAAAAACCTTGATATGGAAAATATTTGCTGTTGCTTGAGTTATTTGTTCCCCTTGTCACAATTCTTAACCTGCTAACCATATTTTAATCTTACTAGTCTTAAACTCTTCAGCTCACATTTTTTTCCTCTCTCTGTTTCTCTTGTGAAGCTGTAATGTTCTGGTTTCTGGACCGGTGCAGTCCTGTAAGATATTTCCTCCAAGTGTGTCAAAACCAAAACTACTTTTCTAAAATAAAATAAAAAAAAAAAAAAAAACCTCTACTGACATGTTTGCAATGTGTCGCTAAAAGAATCTGCTTGAACTTTAGGTATGGATCCTTCCAATTGTTTATAAATGAGACCCTTTATCTTCAGCATTCTGTATTTCACCTCTTCCAATGGAGCTAGTGTGATCCATACAACTGACTGTTTTTCAACTAAGTTTGAGTATGTTTGAGTCCTTCACTTTCATCATTGCAACCAAGCACACTACTCAGCTAAAAAAAAAAAAAAAAAAGGATTTAGATGCACTGTTTGAATACAAACATGGTAAAGTAATTTGCAACATCTTTCAGACAAGTAAATAATCAGTTGTACCAGTCTAGGTTTTAATCAGCAAGTGTTTTATTTTTTTTTGCTATGCATAAATTGTCTTAATTTTTTCATGTGTTCCATTCCTACGTTAGAGTAGATGTTTAAGCAATCTAACATAAAATGCCTTCAAGTACACAAAGAGTGAGGAGATATACGATCAGTACAAACAGCTTCTTGTGCATTTGATGTGAGCACAAAGGCATGGGCATCAATACACATAACACAAAAACCTATACATAAAAGTCGACAGACAAGCTTTCATGATATTTTTTATTTTGTTTCAAACAAAAGTGTCAGAAAAAGAATTTCAAAAAGCTAATATAGAGATAGCACTTTTGTAGCAGACCATAATAGAAGGAACTTATAGAACACTGTGAGGTTACTCTGCAATACATGCAAACACATAGCGGCACTCTCTCCATGTTACACATTTTCAGTTCAAAAAAGACAACTGAGAGAATTTCCATTTAAACAAAAGGAGAATGAAACTAACACCTATGTCTCAGAATAGTTAAAAAAAAGTGTCTATTAAATTTAAAAACTTCTGGATATTGTATTTGCTCTTATTTTCTGATTTTTCTTCAAGATAAGACTAATCCATCACAAAGCTATCTCAGAGATCAAGATGCCTCTTTGAATCAATGGCTCATTGACTTCCTCAGCAGCAGACATGGACACACGTCTGTCTCTACTGACAGTTACAAAAAAAGAAACTGGAATAAAAATTGGACTTTGCTGTCTGACTGAGAGGACAAGAGAATAGATCATTGACAATCATGACACAGATCTGTCTCTGATTCTCGAAAGCCCCTTTCTCTATTGTTACCCATGGATCCTTCCAAGTCCCCTTGCTTGGTAACTGTCAATATGGACATGCTTGGAATAGGCATTTTGTTTCGCTGTCTCTACAGAAGATGGAACTCATGTGCTTCACAGGACATTTTGACAACAGGTGCAGGATGTAAGCAAATGGCTGTCAGTGGCTTTGCTGTTTATTGATTACAAAAGTGGTGAGAGATTAATTGATTCACACTTTGAGATCAACATAATAATCCCTTAGCCTAAGGATGACAGTAGTAAGGTAGGCATGGAAATTTTGAATCAAATGACAGAAACATTTGGTTTGTGTTTTACTCTGGGTTAGTGTGCATATCAGATATCAGATAATTGTTGCTTCAGGGCCTATCTAAAGAATCCTCTTGGTAACAATAATAAATATTTGTATTTAAAAGCAGTTTTGTACAGACATGTGGTGACTGTTTTATGACAACAACTTACTCCTAGAGTAAGACATCATACAGAACCTTTTACAATTGCATTTGAATACACAAATACACAAAGTACTGCGACAGACTGGCGACCTGTCCAGGGTGTACCCCACCTCTGACCCGGAACGTTAGCTGGAGATAGGCACCAGCACCTCCTTACCCCACTAGGGATAAGGACGTAAGAAAATGGATGGATGGATG